>CAJNDT010000851.1:0-127272 GCA_905221615.1 Symbiodinium sp. CCMP2592
AAACTGCACAAAGTTCAAAGCTTTCAAACTGCTGCAAGTCAAACTCTCAAACCTCTGCTGCTGCTTGCTGCAACCGTGGTTGATACAAAACACTCGAACTTCTTTTTCATACTCGCGGACTTGAGCCAAGGTCGTAACAGGTAACTTGCAAACACTCTACGGCTTCTCTTGGCTGAGCAAGCACTTCCAAGCACTTCAAACAACCACGCAGCGTCATCAACTGTCAGGCCACAAAGGTTCGGAGGTCAAACCTTTTCACTTGCTGCAGAGGTAGGTTGGAAGGGTTGGGTTAGTCTTGCACGTAGGCAGGTCAGATGTAAAACCAAACAGAGCAAACACAACAATCAACTGACAAACAAGGTGAAACAGGGATCTGAACCTGCGGCGTGCAAACAGTCAGCACCAACCGTTCAGCAACAACTCCTTGGCATGTTTAAGTCTAGCGTCACAGCCAAGGTACCTGAGATTCTAGTAGGAAGACCAAAGTCACCAAGCGAGCTTTGGGGCTTGCTTGTGCGTTAAGGGGTTTGGTTGTGTCCTTAGGGCAAGATTCTGGGTGGCAAGATTCACGCAGTCAACGCTCGATGGTGGTCTGCCGGTAAAGCGGAACATTTCATCATAGTTCGGCGAAGGGAGACTTGAGAAGGGGGAATTTCTTGAAGGAAACTTGAGACGAATCCTGCCCGGAGGGAGTATAAGGGTTGAAGGGGGCCTGAAGCGGGCTTGAGAAGGGGAAATTTTTCAACGAAACAGGAAATTTCAATAGGCTTCTCAAGGGACTTCAAGGCATTTGAGAATAAGTTTCAAGAGCGAGATCTCCAAATTCTCAGAGGAGGTTTCAAGCTCCTTCTCAAGCCTCCTTGCAGCCCTCTTGAAAGACCTCCCTTCTCAAGCCCCCCTGAAGTCTTCTCAAATTGTATTCGAGAATTCTGGATCCAGAAGTCTCGAAGGAAGCTTCAAGCCCCTTCTCAAGATCCCTTGAAGCGAGCTTCAATTAATTGAATTCATTCAAATCCACCTTCAAAAATTCAGATGGAATGTACTTGATTGCAACATAAATAAAAAAGAAGCCACACAAAAGCACTTATGGAGCTGTTTGCGAGGGAAATACAAACACAAAAGAAAAAGAAGCACACGAAATCGCTTTATGGAGACTTTCTGAAAAAAAGATAAGATGAGAGAAAAGAATTACAAACATAAAACAAGAAGAAGTCATACGAAATTGCTTTACTCCCCAACAGCGTAAGCTCTGGGGTCTTTATCCGAAATAAGGTGTGGGGCAGATTGGGGCCAGGCCTGGGGCAAGTTCCGGGGCAGGTTCCGGCAGGTTCCGGGGAGGTTCCGGCGAGGTTCCGAAGCAGGTTCCGGTGATGTTGCGGGGCAAGTTCCGGGGCAGGTTCCGGCAGGTTCCGGGAAGGTTCCGGGCAGGTTCCGGCGAGTTCCGAAGCAGGAGCGGTTTCGGGCAGGTTCCGGCAGGTTGTGGTGAGGTTCCGAAGCAATTCCGGCGATGTTGCGGGGCAAGTTCCGGTACAGCTTCCGGCAGGTTCCGGAGCCGTTCCAGGGAATGTTCCGAAGCAGGTTCTGGTGATGTTGCGGGCGGCAGGTTCCGGTGAGGTTCCGAAGCAGGCTCCGGTGACATTGCGGGGCAAGTTCCGGGGCAGGTTCCGGCAGGTTCCGGCAAGTTCCGGCAAGTTCCGGCAGGCTCCAGGAATTCCGGGCAGGTTCCGGCGAGGTTCCGAAGCAAGTTCCGGTGATGTTGCGGGGCAAATTCCGGCAGGTTCCGGCGAGGCAGGTTCCGGCAGGTCCGGGGAGGTTCCGGGCAGGTTCCGATGAGGTTCCGAAGCAAGTTCCGAAGCAAGTTCCGGTGATGTTGCGGGGGAAGTGATGAAACATTACATCCCTGCCCTTTGTACACACGTTGCTTGAACAGTTTTACATGTGTTAACACGTGATTTTGGCATGAGCCCAATTTCATGGAGCACATTGTGAATTGCAGAACTCCGCTACTTACCAGGCTCTGAGTTTGTGGTAAAGTCCGATTACGTTTTCATGGTCGCGGAGCTGGGCCGACCCAGCTTCGAGACACGTGAACCTTCTTTGGGTTCTGTTCAGGGGCCATCGGGCTTGAACTTTTCTCTTCTGACTTTTGGGTTGAGGGCCCAGGTGTGTAGTCACCTTCAGCCCCGATTCGCTCGCGCCTCTTCCCGGCAGCACGGCTGCCTCTTTGGCTTCTCTGGAGGCCATCAAGGCCAGAGTCACAGAACTGCATCTTGAGCAACTGCTGCAGCGTGAACGCCCTCCTGGCAGATCCGCTGAAGGGTGGCAGAATATCTTGAGTACCGCCCAACGTTCGCTGGAGGCGAACTTGGCTTCTCTGGAAACTACTCAGCAGGTGTGGGACTTTGCCCACCGGTGTTTGAAGGACAGCCACCTCAAGGAAGTTTTTCGGTTCTTTGCAGTTGACGACGTGTGTGAAGAAGCAATTCCTGAAGCCTTGATACACAATACAGTTTTTGCGACAGAGGAGCGCGAGTTGTTTGAGCGAGATTTGGAAGCTTTCAGTTTTTCTACAGGTGCTGCTTCGAGTGAGGCCGCGTTCTCCGAACTGCAGGCCCCTCCGGACCAGCCGATTGATTTGCAAGGGCCCGAGCCCCGACGCACATTTGGTGCCAATCTTTGTTTGAACAGTTGCAAGGAGGTGATTGATATTGATTGATTGCCCTGCTTTACAGAGCAATGGCGAATATTGGTGATGAGACAGATGAGGAGCTTACACGCCCCTCTGGAGCCACCGCCTCAGCGCAACCATTTGGTCCTGCGCCCTTTGCACAGCCAACGCCTACAAATCCTTTTCAGCCAACGAGCCCCACCAATGCTGGAACTGAGATTGCTATGACAGCTGCCGACTTGAGAGTTCTTATGCAACGCATGTCAGAGGCTACGCAAGCTGCCAGTGCGGCTGCTCAAGCCGCCGCTTTTGCAAGCACTGCTCCAGGTTCCCGACCTATGGGAGTTGGAGACCTTACCAAGGTTCTGCCGAAGCCTGATCCATTCCGGCCCACTACGCGTGATGAGGAGTTTGCGCAATGGCCTCAGTGGAGCTGGACGTTCGAACAGTATTTATCATGCTTGGAACCTGAGTTCAGCAGTGAGCTTCGTGATTATGGCGGCAGCAGACAGCAGTGATCTTGAGTTCTTTGGACGAGAGTGCCAAGCGGCGGTCTCGGCTACTGTACGGCATGTTGAATGGCCTACTGTATGAGCGCGGCAGGCGATTGCTGCGATCTGTTCAGGATCAGAATGGATTTGAGGCCTGGAGGCTTCTCAGCAAGGATCTTATGCCAAAGACTCGCAATCGCGTCTTAGCTTTGCTGCGAACAATCAACAGCTGGCCGTCCTTTGCGGCCCAACAAGGACTTGCTCAGCAACTGCTGCGACTCGAGAGTGCCTTTGAGGAGTATGAACGCCTCGAGCCAGGCGGACTTCCCGAGAACAACAAGATGGCCACGCTCCTCAGCTGCTTGACAGGACAACTGCGCCAGCATGCCAATGTAGTCATTTCTGATGACAGCACGTACAGTGACCTCCGTGAACTTGTGCTGCGTTGGGATGGTGCTAACACGAAGTGGCAAACCAGTGTTGCTTCGAGTTATGGGCTGAGTGATGGCAAGAAAGGTTTGCATGACACCGGCGATGTTGCGCCGATGGATGTAGACCGTGTGAACGCCAAAGGCGACAAAGGCAAGTATGGCAAAGGCAGGCCCAAAGGCGGCAAAGGCGATAAAGGCAAGGATGGCAAAGGCAAGCCCAAAGGCAGCAAAGGCGATACAGGCAAAGGCGACAAGGGCAAAGGCAAGGGAGGCAAGGACAAAGGTGGCCATGCAAAGGGCAATTGGCCCTCCGTGTGTGGTTGGTGCCAGAAGCCGGGGCACTACAAGAGGGACTGCTTCCAGTTCAAGGCCTACATGCAAGGCCATCAGAAAGGTGCCCGGCAGGTTCAGGCCAACTCTTCTGCAGCTTCCGAAGCTGGCACGAGCACGACTGCCCCGTCTTCTGCGAGTGCCCTTCAAGCCCAGCAAGGTAAGGCAGGACAGTCCACCGTTCGCCGTGTTGCGGCTGAGCCACTGCTTTTCGATATGTCTGACCTGGAGGATCCGTTTCCGTATGAGCCCAATGTCTGTATGATTACTGTGACTGCGCCACAGAGCTTTGCAATGGATGCCCAGGATGATGACGATCAGTGGACTCTGCCTCCTGATGATTATGCTGTGCTTGACTTGGTGCCGAGTCCTGCTACTGCGTGTGTTCGAGCAGTGACCAGAGCAGGCCAATGCGTGATCATTGACTCGGGAGCCGATATCTCGTGCATCCCTGAGACTTTCCAGTCGTGTGGCCGTGCCGCCCGTGCAAGGCCGCTGCAGGTGCAAGATGCCCAAGGAGGTGCGATGCATGTGCAAGCAGAGCGCCTGGTGGACTTTGTGCTGTTTGGCGGGCCCCAGCCCGTTGTGATTCGCGAGCGGTGCATTGTTACGAACGTCACCCAACCACTGTTGAGCCTTGGACGGCTCATGCGCAAAGGATGGTGGCCCATTCGCCAAGGCCAATGCAGGCGCAGGTTCGATGTGCTTGCGCCACCCGCGGAGTGGCGCCGAAGTGCCCTTGCTGTTCAAAGGCTACTCCCTTGCAGTGAACGCTCAGATTCGCCGTGTAGAGCGTGAAGAGCCAGACTTGATGCACTACAATCCAGGTGCAGGTGAGGTCAACAATCACTCTGAGGATGAGACTAGCGAAGGCGAGCTTCACGCAGGACTCCGTGATGCCAACAGCCAACAGCGACTCCGTGATGCCAACAGCCAACACCCACCGAGGCGGAACGGTTCCTTCACGAATGCACGCATCTGCCTTTCAAGCCGTGGTGCCCACTCTGCATCAGCATGCGGGCCATGCCAGACCGGAGTGAGTACTTGAAGGAGGGCCCCCGCGACAATCCAATTGTCCAATTTGATTTTTCATTTTCGGGCTACAGTTTGCCGGATGGCATTTGCAACCTCGATGCTGCTCCTGAGGACTCCCAGCGTGCACTCAAGTGTCTTGTGGCGCACGACAGCGCAACTGGAATGATCGCAGCGATTCCTTGTGAGTCCAAAGGTGATACGAGGTATTTAGGCATTGAGCTTATGAGGTTCATCCAGAGCCTCGGTCACACCACTGTGACTTTGAAGTGTGACAACGAGCCCTCCACTTTGACTCTTCAGCGTGCCATCGTCACGGCCCGGCAACGGCTCGGTTTGCAAACACTCGTGCAGAATCCTGCTATAGGTGCCAAAGGTTCCTTAGGCTTTTGTGAGAAGGCCATCGACTCAGTGCGGAAACTCGCAAACACCTTGCTTGATCAGGCGCGTCACCGCACCGGCCTTCCACTACCCACGACACATGTGTTGTTTGCATGGGCGTTTGTGCACAGTGCCTGGCTGCTCAACAGATACAGAGTCATTGGCAACATGACAGCTTATGAAAGGGCCTGTGGGGCTAAGTACAGTGGGCGAATTGCGCCTTTCGCCGAACCCGTCTACTGCCAGCTTGATGTTAAGCAGAAAGGCGACAAGCGGTGGATGCTTGGAATCCTGGTGAGCAAATCCTCGCTCAACGACATGTACATCATTGCTGGCAAGGACGGAATCCGGCTGTCCAGGTCCATCCGTCGTGTGGGCCAGCCGTGGGAGCTTGAAGTGCAGCTTTACCGTGAGCTGAAGGGCTACCCCTGGGACTATGGGAGCGGTGTTATCGGGACCAAGTTTGTTGCAATGCCGAAGCAACGAACTCCTGCTGTCGACCCGGTGCCTGATGTGGCACCACCAAGGTCTCCTGATGAGGCTGCGAGCGAACCGCCGACTCCTGCGGTTGAGGCACTTGGGATGCCGGTTACGCCGTTGGGCGGGGCCGGGGCAATGGCGCCTCCGAGGCGCAATGTGCCTCCTCCTGAAAGTGCTCGAGCAATTCCAGATGAGAGCATGGCTGTTACAGAAGAGCGTCCTGGGCCAAATCCGTCTATGCGGCCCGATCCACCCAGCACTCCTGAAGCTGAGCTGCCACCGTTGAAGAAGCTGCGCATTCGTGCTGTTACCTTTGGTGAGCAGTCATACGAGGTGAATGATGAAGGCGAGTTTGACTTGGATCAGCCCGATGGCTGGGAAGTTCAGACCAAGCTTTGGTCCATGGAGTCCGAGAAGGATGAGAGTTTCACAAGTGATTTCACGGCCGATCCCGAAGCGGAGGTGGCCGAGGATGATGACAGACTGTGGTTTCCTGACAATGGGAAGGAGCCAGAGCTCGATGATGCCATTTTGGCCGAGCTCGACAACCTCGCTGATCAAGTCGAGGTCAGCAGACTGCTGAAGAAGTCTGTGCTGAGAGATGCTACGAGTGATGATGATTTGGCTTCGATGAAGAGCCTCACTACAAAGTTTGTTCGAACTTGGCGGCACAAGAAGCGGAACGGGATTCCTTCATGGTACCGCCGATCCAGACTCTGCGCTCGAGAGTTTCGGTGGTTGGATGAGTCCAAGGAAGGGCTATTCAGCCCTGCTACCAGCACTGACATTGTGCGCCTCATCCCGGCGCAATGGCTGACTTGGAAACAGACGCGACCTTCTGAACAGTACGCCATCCTGGCGCTTGATGTGAAAGACGCTTACCTTGAGGTTCCTCAGCCGACTCCGGTGGTTTCCAAGGTGCAAGGTCGAGATCTCGTTTTCATGCGAATGGTGCCGGGGCAACGCCAAGGATCGCAACAGTGGGTTTCTCACTTCTGCGAGTATCTCGGAGAACACTTTGTGGTTGAAAAGTGCAAAGAGTGCCCTGCGGTAGCGCACGTCAGCAGCAAGCCAGGATCCGATGGAGTTTGCACAGACAAGGGTCCGGGCATGATTCATGTGGATGACTCTCTACTTCTTTTGCCGCTCCAGTGGGTCCGCGAGTGTTTTCTTCCAGTGATTGAGCAACGGTTCCAGATCACGTATGAGCTTGCATATGAGGTGGGTCATTCCTTCAGTTTTCTCAAGCGTGTGCATACGATTACAGACCAGGGTATTGTGATTCGACAGCCCTCTTCCTACATTGAGCAGATGAAGCAGACCATGAATGTCACGCAAAACAACAGACAACGAGTGCCATGTTGGAGTGAACTTCGTGCTAAGGACACCACCCGTGAGCTCAACCACAACGATGCAAGCAAATTCCGACAAGCAGTTGGGACCGCCTTATACATATCATGTGATCGGCCCGATGTTGGTTATGCTGTGCGCATGCTTGCAAGCTACATGGCGAGGCCGACGGAGCATGCAAAGGTTGGTTTGATCAAACTGATACAGTACCTCATCAACACAAGTGATTATGGGATCCTGATGAAGTTTGCAGCCCCTGGGACCAGAAAGCTGAACAGTCATGTGTATGATTCTGGTTGTGCAGATGACTCCGAGCGTGCTGTGCTGGAAGTGTTTTCGGATGCTGACTGGTCGGGGTCGAAGAAGGATCGCCGTTCATACGGCGGGGCGAGTTTCTGCGTGAATGGGCAGTACGTCCACTACATATGTAGATCCCAGAAGTGTATTAGTTTGAGTTCGATGGAGAGCAAATACTACAGTGCTGTGGGAAGCGCGTGCCAGGGATTGTTCATGAAGGCTGTGATCGAGTTTATGAGCCGGAGCCCCTGCGACCTGATCGTGTACGTTGACAATCAGTCTTGCAAAGCTTTCTGTTTGCGTCAGGGAGTCACAAAGGCTAGCAAGCATTTTGAGGGCCGGCTACTTTGGTTACAGGACATTGTTCAGCAGAAGCGTCTTGTTATGAAGTACATCTCGACTCACTTCAATTTAGGAGACCTTCACACCAAGCCACTTGCCCCAAGCCGGTTGCGATCGCTGCTGTTTCTGCATGACTTTGTGGACTGCCACCCCAGGCCCATCGGGGAAAGCGAGTGGGAGCAGACGGTCACCTCGGTATCGATGAAAGCTCAGGTCAAGCGTGTTCGAACAGTGGTAGGACGTGATGCATCGAGCACGTGGGTTAAGCGAGTGGCGATGCTTTTGCTTATGATGCCGATTCCTGCAGAGGCGAGTTCAGTGACAGTTGCAAGCATGAGTGCATGCGTCTTTCTTGCAGTGCTTGTTTCGATGTGCATGGCAATTTATGCTATGGAGAGTACAGCAGAGCATGGTGCTGACAATGGTGATGATGGATGGTTGTACATTGCAACACCCGGCGGGCCACGGTACCGTTGTGGGGCAGTGTATGCCATGGGTGCTATTATGGCAACAGTTGCTTGGAGCCTTGGGTCATTTTCGGCCGGTTTCTTGAATGGAGTGGAGGTGGAATCTTCCACTACGACTACGACGATGATGACGACAGCAAGCAGCCACGATGTGATTTCTTTTATGATTCTTTGTGGGCTGCTGTGCATGTTTGTGGCGATGAGCATTTTGCTCGTGCGCACTTGGCGAGCTCTCAATCGAGAGCGCATTGAAGTTCGAGAACTTGGAGCTTTGTGTTCGGCTCTATGGGATGAGCAGAAGGATGACAAGCGAGCACTTCACGAGTTGAAGTGCGAGAATCGTTCACTGAGGGACGAGAATGCAATGATACAGTTGGAGTTCTACGAACTGCCGCACGGAAGGCAGTGTGAGATGCGTGACGCAAGCACGCAAACATGATGCCATTTGCGGTCACCAATGCCCCCTTACGGTGACCAGGCATGTGAAATGTGAAGGCCGTGTTACGCACATCAATGCCTTTTGCGATGTGCAGGCCATGTGAGAGAACAGTGAGCCCCTGTTACGTTTGCCAAGGTTTACGGTGCACAGGGCATGAGGAGTGAGTTTCGCTTTAGTTTCGTGAGCTTCGTCGTAGCTGTACGGTAGTGTACCAACGAACCTCAGGCGGGGTGATGAAACATTACATCCCTGCCCTTTGTACACACGTTGCTTGAACAGTTTTACATGTGTTAACACGTGATTTTGGCATGAGCCCAATTTCATGGAGCACATTGTGAATTGCAGAACTCCGCTACTTACCAGGCTCTGAGTTTGTGGAAAAGTCCGATTACGTTTTCAGGAAGGTCGGGGCAGGTTCCGGCAGGTTCCGGAGCGGTTCCGGGGCAGGTTCCGGTGAGGTTCCGAAGCAGGTTCCTGTGATGTTGCGGAGCAAGTTCCGGGGAAAATCCTGCTGCACATGCTTTTCTAGCCCCAATACAATTGTCCGAGCTTTGAAAACCGCATTTTACAGCTTTCTCAGCCTTGCTAATGCCCCTCCTGCTCCCACTCCCGGGCTGTAATTCAGCTCCGAAGCTTCAGACCGAGCCCAAATGAAATTCGCGAGGCCGCGAGGCCTGCTAAACGCACTTAGCCTGCGTTGGAGCAGCGCTCAACCTCATCCCGTCGCTAAACCCGAAAATAATGCTGCACACGCTTTACTTTGGCATCCAGCAGCCCCAAATGCATTGCCCAAGCCTTGAAAACCGCATTTTACAGCTTTCTTAGCCTTGCTAATTAAAGCCCTTCCTGGTCCCAGTCCCAGGCTGTATCTCAGCGCCCGAAGCTTCAATTCGACCCCACATGCATTTCCCGATGCCCGGTAAACGCATTTGGCCTGCGTTGCAGCATATCTGGACTTGAATGCGGTCCCTGAAATCCTATTGCGCGCGCTTTACTTTGGTTTCCAACAACCCCACATGCATTGTCCAAGCCCTGGAAACCACATTTTACAACTTTCTCAGCCTTGCTATATAATGCCCCTCCTACTCCCACTCCCGGGCTGTAATTAGCTCCGAAGCTCCAGACCGAGCCCAAATGAAATTCGCGAGGCCTGCTAAACGCACTTGGCCTGCGTTGGAGCAGTGCTCAACCTCCATCCCGTCGCTAAACCCGAAAATAATGCTGCACACGCTTTACTTTGGCATCCAGCAGCCCCAAATGCATTGCCCAAGCCTTGAAAACCGCATTTTACAGCTTTCTTAGCCTTGCTAATTAAAGCCCTTCCTGGTCCCAGTCCCAGGCTGTATCTCAGCGCCCGAAGCTTCAATTCGAGCCCACATGCATTTCCCGATGCCCGGTAAACGCATTTGGCCTGCGTTGCAGCATATCTGGACTTGAATGCCGTCCCTGAAACCCTATTGCGCGCGCTTTACTTTGGTTTCCAACAGCCCCACATGCATTGTCCAAGCCCTGGAAACCACATTTTACAACTTTCTCAGCCTTGCTAATGCCCCTCCTGCTCCCAGTTCTGGGCTGTAATTCAGCTTCGAAGCTTCGCACTGAGCCCAAATGCATGTTCCGAGGCCTGGTAAACGCATTTGTTTGGCCCAAATGCTTTTCCCGAGGCTTGCTAAGCGCATTTGGCCTGCGTTGCAGCAGTGCTCAACCTCGATCCACGCCGTCGCTAAGTCCGAAATCCTGCTGCACACGCTATATTTTGGTATCCAACGGCTCCAAATGCATTGTCCAAGACTTGAAAACCGCATTTTACAGCTTTCTTAGTCTTGCTAATGCCCCTCCTGGTCCAGTTCCGGGCTGTAATTCACCTCTACAAGAGGCCTGGTAAACGCATTTATTTGGCCTGCGTTGCAGCAGTGCTCAACCTCAATGCCGTCGCTAAACTTAAACCCGAAAATCCTGCTGCACATGCTTTACTTTCGTCTCCAACAGCCCCAAATGCATTGTCCAAGCCTTGAAAACCGCATTTTACAGCTTTCTCAGCCTTGCTAATGCCCCTCCTGCTCCCAGTTCTGGGCTGTAATTCAGCTTCGAAGCTTCAGACCGAGTCCAAATGCATTTCCGAGGCTTGCTAAACGCATTTGGCCTGCGTTGCAGCACTGATTAACCTCTATGCCGTCGCTAAACCCGAGAATCCTGCTGCCGAAGCTTCAGAGTGAGCCCAAGTGCACTTTTCGAGGCCTGGTAAACGCATTTGGCCTGCATGGCAGCAGATCTGGACTTCCATGCGCTCTCCAAACCCGAATATATCGAGAGAAGTCTATTAGTCAAGTTTGGCATTTCGGACTTGAGCTTCAAGCGTCACAAGTTGAAAGTTTAAACCCTTATACCAGTATACTTCTTATAATCACGGCACGAGCTTCAGATTCTTTTCCAGTCTAAGCTCCACTGTTGGGCCGTGCTTGAGCCTTGGTTTGACCTGCGGTGAAACACTGGATTCCTGTATGTTTCTGTACATAGGGGAAATTGAACTATCTGTTACGCCCTCATCGCATACACAGCTTTGTCGTGTAATGCGATCATTGTGAAGCTTTTCCTACATCCACCACGGTTTTCGCATGCTCCTGTGAGCTTTCTTCACTTCTCGCACGCTTCATCTTTTGAGCAGTTTTAACCGTCTTTGGCTTCTTCCTTCTTCTTCCTTGTCTGCTTGTTGTGGATGTCGTTGGCTTCTAGTCCTGTAAACGGAAAACTGTTAAACTGACCATTGTTTCACAACAGTCGCACTTGCCAACTACAAACTCAGGCGCTCTCACTCTTTTCCATCTCGCGGTTCACGAGGTAGTTTGTTCGGCATAGCTCTTTTCAGAGTCTTTGCAAAAGAACTTTGGCTTTGTAAGCTCTGTACGAGGCTTTTCTTTAAACACGCTCGTTGTGCTTTGTCGTGGGACTTCAGCTTTTGCTGTTGATGGCGTTGGACGCCTTTCCGTGAAATTTCGCTCTTTTCTTGGAATCCACTTACAGCATAGCTTCCTCCTTCTCACACACGAGGATAGGCTTACTGCCCCTTCTTGCATTGATTGTGAAACATGCATCGGCGTTGTTTATACACCTGCCTTACGGTGTCTTCGCTTGCCCTGGGCGGCTTTCCGCCCTCACTCAACTTGCTCCTTTAAACCGAGGATGTCTAGTGTAAATCCTCTTGGTCCTTCATCTTCTTCACAGCTTCCTCTTGATCGAAGCTGGAATCACGCTTCCTCTTCTTCTTGGTATCTTTGTCCTTGCTGTCCTTGGCCTTACAGCCTTCTTCTTCTTTTCATCCTTCTCTTCATCCTTTTTCTTTTCAACTGTTGCCTTACTCGGCTTCATCCCTTCTTCTCCCCAACTGTTCTGTGGCGGGTAACCACTTGCCTTTTCAGCTTCCTTCATCTCTTGGAGTTCATCAGCAAATTTGCTGGGTTCGCTTCGGATGTAAGCTTCAGCTTCGCTTCGGAAAAAACAAATGTCTGGACTGTGCTTTCCCCAACCTTTGAATGGGGGTTCTTTGTTTCTGCAATAGGTATTAACAATCCAACAATACTTGCATAAGATCTTTCTTGCTTCGTCATCCTTCCTTGCGCATCCGGGCAATATCGGTCGATGGCCTTGAACATCTCCTTGCACTCTGGTGCTTTGTGACCATCATTCCGCTTACAGTAAAAACAGGTAAGTTGTCTTCCTCCATACTTGAGCCACTTTTCGTTTACACTCTTCAGCTTTTCAGCTGGCGGCTCTCCTTCAGGTTCATTCGGCTTCATTTGCCCGATATCCACCTTCTTTTCCTTCTCTTTCTCCTTTAAGGGAATATCCTTCAGCTTCTCCTTCATCCTTTCCTTCAACGCTAACTGCTTTTGCAATGTGTCTGCAGCTTTGAGCTGTTCATCTGATGCTCTTTTTGAACGTTCAGGCAACTTCTTCGGTCGAGGCTTCATTGGTGTTCTTTTGACCGAAGGTACCGACGGCTTTGTGGGGTTTGAACTCTGACTTCCTTCTCTCTTCCGCTTGAGGTTCGCCATCAGTTGGGCCAATGCTGCCCTTTCTTTCATTTGCTGGTCTTCCGGTTGCTTGCACAGGTCCAAATCGAATTCCACTCACAGTCTTCAACAAGTTCTCAGCTGTTTGAACTGCTTGCAGTGCTTCTCTTGCAATCGATGATGCTCTTTCAACTTCAGCACGTGCACTCGCAACATCTTCTTTCTTTTCTCTGACAACTTTCCAATCGGTCTTCCATCTCTCAACTTCTTTGCAAAACCTTTTGAGCTTTAACTCCTTATCTTCCACCAACTTCTCCATCTTGGTCTTAAATCCCCCTTGAGCTCCCTTCAAACTATGGTGACGCAGTTCAAGGATGGCATGTTCCAGAGCTGTAGTGATCCTCTACCAATGAGAGAAAGAAGTAAAAACAGCGGACCAGTGGGCCTCGTGCTACCAGCTAGCTGATACGCGTCCTCCCCTATCATGGTGAACCGACCTCAGGGTTTAGGGGTTTAGGGTTTAGGGTTTCCAAACAGTTGTCCACTGCGGTGTCGAGGATGTACTCTTTCAAAAGCGTTCCAAAGAGGCGAATGCAAGAAGCTGGACTACGAGCTTCACCGAGCCATCTTGGAGCGGAAGCGAGCACAAGGTGGAGTTTCGCCGCCTGGGCTGCCGTCATCATGTGAACGAGGTCGTAGAGATGGCCTCACGGCACTAAACACCAAGACTTGGTAGCTCGATGCGTCCAGGCCGCTCGGACACTTCAAAAACAACGAGGTCTGGGCCGCGTGCTGGATGAGCATAGGTTTTTGGAGTGTTCCGGAACCCAGGGTTCGAACTCCCGGGGGGCCCGGGGGGGGGGGGGAGAACATATAACTCCGGAACTCAGGGTTGAACCCTGGGTTCGAACTTCTCGAACCCAGGTTGAACCTGGAGTTTGAACTCTAAGTTCAAACCCTGGGTTCGGGAACTCTATGTTCGAACCCGGGGTTCGGGAACTCTATGTTCGAACCCTGGGTTCGGGAACTCTATGTTCGAACCCGGGGTTTGGAGAACTCCACGTTCGAACCCCGGGTTCGGGAACTCTATGTTCAAAGTTGGGGTTTGGGGAACTCTATACCGGAACCCCGGGTCCGGAACCCCCCCCGTCCCCCAGGGAGTTCGAACCCTGGGTTCGGGAACTCTATGTTGGAACCCAGGGTTTGGGCAACTCTACGTTGGAACCTCGGGTTCTGGAATTCGTCCCCCCCCCGGGCCTTCGAACCCTGGGTTCGGGAACTCCACGTTTGGAGGGGGCTGCGCCCCCCCAACCCCCCCGCTGTTTTTAGAAGCTTGCCGAAAACAAAGAAAAAGATTGCCAATGACCAGTCCCTGCCACAAAAGAAGAAGAAGCCACACGAAACCGCTTTGTGGTCTTTGCGAAGAAATAAAAGAAAGACAAAACAAAGAAAAAAAAATGTCAATGAGAAGGAGTTGAAAAAGACTGCCAACGACCAGGCCCTGCTACAAAAGAAGAAGAAGCCACACGAAACCGCTTTATGGTGGTTTTTGTGAAGAAATAAAAGAAAGACAAAACAAAGAAAAAGATTGTCAACGACGAAGAGTCTTTCTTCTCAAGGGGGCTTCAGAAGGACATGAAGTCTCCTACGAGAATGCTAAAGGCGCGAACAAATGAACCGCCCAACCCCGGGTTCTAGACTCCCCCCCAGAGTTCGAACGGGGTTCGAACACCAACAATCACCAAACAAAAGGAGAAGAAGCCACACAGAATCGCCTTGTGGAGTTTTGCGAACAAAATTACTGAGAGCTACAATGACAGAAACCACAAACTCAACCGCAAGCACAAGCAAAAGAACAGAAGAAGACACACGAAATCGCTTAATGGTGGTTTTTGCGAAAATAAAATGAGAGAACAAGAAGCAATGATACAAGAGTTCGAACTCTGGGTTCGGAAACTCCATGTTCGAACTCTGGGTTCGGACTCTATGTTCGAAACCTGGGTTTCAACTCTTCGCCTCTCAGAGTTCAACTCCAGGTTCAACT
The DNA here is from genome assembly GCA_905221615.1 of Symbiodinium sp. CCMP2592. NCBI lineage: Eukaryota > Dinophyceae > Suessiales > Symbiodiniaceae > Symbiodinium > Symbiodinium sp. CCMP2592. The sequence continues at coordinate 14,763 of CAJNDT010000851.1, forward strand.
CCAGTTCAAGAAGTTCGGAGTTGAGTTCAACTTGGAGTTCAACTCAAAGTTCGAACCCAGGGTTCGGAGGGAACTTCGATGTTCGAACCCTGGGTTCGAGGCTCCGAACTCTTAGTTCGGAGTTCCAGAACCCTGGGTTGGGAACTCTAAGTTCCAAACCTTGGGTTTGAACACCCCCCCAAAAACCTATGTTGGTGCTGGATGGCGTTGCAGAGACGGACTCGTGGCTTTATGTGCGTCCTGGAACACTTTCTTGTTGGACTGACCTGTTGACGGCGAGTGTACTCCACTTTCTCCACTTCGACAGCTGGACCTGCAGAACCAGAAGCAGGTTCACCTTGAGGATTTTCGTCGTCTTCAATGATCACCGGACCAGCTGAGCTCGATACAAGCTCTTGCTGCTTCTGTTCACTGTCAGCCTCACTGTCTTCCGCCCTCTGTCCACGAAAAAGAACGAAACTGCAACAAGCCCCAGCAAAACCCCTTACCAAGCACAACACTCGGACAGAGACCTTCGTTTTGCTGCACTCCACACGCAGTTCCGGTCTTGAGCCAAGTCGGCACAAAGTCTTCCAGCAAACCGAGGTGCAAACTACCTAAAGGTGGCTCGGAGCTCTCTAAACAACTTCCCATGGGCCAAAAGCACCCTGGTACTACCAAAGCTCCTCAGAACGTCCGAAAACAAGGAAAACCTACAGGACCTACGGCTTTAAAGCGAAAAGAGTCCCTCACACTCCAAGTGCCAGGAAACTAGCCGAGAACTGTTCAGGTTTCTACAGATGAGCCGGACGCCCACCATATCCTCCCAAACAGAGGATATACGTTTACACCCCCTCTGGGCGTTCGGGTCAGTCACTCTTCTTTGTAGACTCTAGAAGCCTCGAAGGTTCCCGAGCGCAGAAAAGACATATCCTGCGTGTCAGCGGCGTCGTATGCCGAATGCTTGGACAATCACGTTTCACGTGATAGCAAGCACCTTTGGAAGTCAAGTAAAGTACTGGCCATTCTGGCTCTGCCAGACAGCGGGCGTACAGACAGCGACCAACCCCTAGGAAGACGCACCCTGTCACAAACCCTGCGGCAAAAGTCAAGACAAGCAGTCTCTCAAGAAGCGGTGCTTCGTTCTGCAAGTCGACGAAAGAAAGAGAAACCATGGCATCCTTGAAAGCCTGGAGACCGTAGTGGTCCATTCCGGCGGGACTACCAAACCCTTAAAAGGAAAAATTTTGAGTGGAAATGGCTGCGAAGAGGAACTTAGTCACTCTAAGCTCTCCAAAACCCTTCTACACAGAAGTTCGGGGTAGTGCTGAGTATCTCGAAGCACAAAGCGCATAGAATGCTCGTGAGAGCCGTCACAGCGCAAAGCAGAGAGCTGAGTCGCGACCCTCTCGTGTGTAACCCTAACCCTCCAACGCTTAGAAACCAAGAGCCCATCGCACCCCTGAAGGCCAACGGAGCACGCATCCACAATCGAATCATGGATCTGGTACTTCTGTAGCTTAAAGTAGTGCTGGGTCTGCTTCCAGGTCCAATAAGCGCATTTCATTGGCCACTCGATAGCCCAATGATCAGAAAGATCACACATCTCTCGGACAGCGATCCACAGCTTCCGGTGAACAGCCCAAAGGCCGTCAAGATGCTTCTGGTAAGTGTCTCCGTACCTCTTGAGGTTCATCCGCTGATACGGGCATCCTCCAGTGCATGGAGTCGAGCTCCAGAAGAAAACCCTCATGCCGCGACCCCTTGCTTTCCCCACAATGGCAACGAGATCTTCTCGAGTTTCTTTCTTCGTTCCATCATCGGCGGCGGTCACAGTCAAAAGATGAATCTTCGGAAACTCCCTAGCACAGACCCTGGAAAACCCTGACTCAAGCGGCGCGCAAAACTCCACAAACAGCCACTTCTGTCCCTTTTGAGGTCTAAACCGTTCCATCAACGAAGAAATCCCTCCCTTCGCAACACAATTCCGCAAAATTGTCATTAAAATTGTCATTGCCAACCCCTTTACCCCCTCTGGAAGCAGGGCGGCGCGCAGACCCACATGATGCATGTGCTTGAGCGTGGAGGCTAAATCTAAGTTCTTGGTAAAGATATCCGCAGGATTCTCAGTGCCACGCACAGAAACCACGCGGAGGGATCCGGACTGAACTTCTTGTTGGAGAAAACAAGACCTGATATCAATGTGGCGTAGCTTGGCTGATTGCAACGGCGGCCTCACTATCACAGTAAAGCAGAGGCACAACTGGGTCACACCCCAGAATATGCTCAACAGCACACCGTGCCCCTAGGGCTTCCTTAGCCCCTTCAACCAATGCATAGAGCTCGCTCTCGGCCGAAGACAAAGCAACGGACTGCTGCAGTCTCGCCCACGTCTTAATACAGGCCTTTCCAAGCATGAGGCACCCTCCCGAGATCGACCGACGATCGACGGAGCGCTCGCTGCCCCACGAGGCGTCCACATAGGCATGGAGACGGAGTTTCTCAACACTTTGGCGCGGAAAAAGCTGAAAGTAGTTGACGACAGTCTTGAGGTACCGCAAGACAGCGCGCATAGCGCGCTCATGCACCTCCAGCGGCGAGCTCTGGCCCCGAGCCAAAACAGAGACATAGTAGACTAAGTCCCCGCGAGTGGTGCTCAGCCAGCTTAGCTTGCCGAGTGCACGGCGGTAGCGGGCAGCAGCTTCGGTAGAAAGAGGAACCCTCAACCCTGGCTCGTCCAGAGACCTGTCAAGCAAATCCCTCAAGCAAGGTGGCGTTGGGACACCCTTGGCGTTCTCAAGCTTGTACTCCTCCAGAATATCGTTCATGTACCCTGGGTCCATTCCAAACTTAAGGTCCCCACCCTGCTCAGACCGAAAAACTTCCCTTCCTAGGAAATGTATCTTACCATCTTTGGCGAGGTCCGCGGTGACCTTGAGCTTCAGCTCTTTGCGTAGTTCCTCCACCATCTGGTAAAGATCAGCTGTGTCTGGCCCAGCCAAAAGCAAATCGTCAACATAACTCAAGATGTAGATTGCTTGACCCTTGTAGGACCCTACGAAGAGACAGGGCTCAGTGGGACAGGCCTTCATGTTGAAGAGCTTGTGCAGGAGCTGAGAGAGATGGCGCGTCCAGTGTAGCGCTGCCGAGCGCAGGCCATACAATGCTTTATTTGAGAAACAATCTCTCTCCGGCGGGACCCCGACAACCCTCAGGCATGCTCACCACAACCTGCTCCCCCCTAAGGTAAGCGAAGAGGAAAGCCGTGGACACGTCGAGCCCCAGAATGTTAAAACCCTGGGCCCCAACAACCGCAAGAAACAGCTTCAGCGCCTCGGCGGATGCCGTGGGAGAGCTAATGCCTAACTGCGCGGCTGACGGTCCGGTGGAATAGTCACGGGCGACGATTCTGCAGCGGACCAGGGGCGTCTCGCGACCCTCGATCCTTTCGGTTTTAGCAGCAACCACCCAACGTGCGCTGATTACCCGCTGCTTTGCATCAACGTGCCACAACATATCCCCAACTGCCAAACTCTCCAAAGCCCTCAGCTCCTTGATCATCCCATCATAGGTCAACCCTAGGTCAAGCTCAACTTCGGTGACATCGTCCCGGGAGGCACAGGGCCTCTGGACCTTCACAAGCCCCCCCCCAAGCTCGACAATGATTTCCCCGTCCTTGGTTTCTTCACCAACTGTGGAAACTGCTGAAGCAACATTGCCCAGAGCCTCCTGATGCTCAATGCGACCAGCAAACGCATCAGCGACCCCCTCTGGGACCCTGTCCAGAGGCTCTGCCTCAACTTCCATGAGGTCCTGCATCTCTTCGTTGGTGGTCTCACCTGCTGGCTGCTCTGGCAGCTCCCGGCTATCATCATCAGCAATGGAGGGCTCATACAAAGAGTCCTCGTAGTCTTCCGGAACTCCCGCAACGTGACCGGGCAACTCTACATACTCCCCAAGCCCTCCCTCAAACCCTAAATCCCCTAGGTCAGGAACCGGAGCATCAAACCCCATCTCGGCATCGATCTCCTTATCCCTTTCCAGCGATCCCTTGGGGTCAAAGGTATCCCTGAGGTACTTGGCGTAACGAGCCCTACAGGCTGGAGTGTGCATTGCCTTGTCCATGTCAAAACCTTTGATCTTGCATGCGCGGCAGCGCGGCGTCTTCCCATGTTCCTCGACCCACGTCTTCGGAGGTCCCCGGGTATTCGTATTCGGTAGAGGCAAGGCAGCCAGGCTGTCCGGGTCCACGGGTGGTCCCTCGGCGGGCGGATCCCTCCCTGGAAGAAGGCGACAAACCCCACGAAGCAGGCCAACCTCGTACCTCAACGGCATCAGCATCCTGACCTTAGGTGATCTCACCACCCTCTTCTCACCATTGTTCAACTGAACCCTGACCCAGTGGCTCCCCGACGCGACTTCAGGACCCATGTAAGACCCTTTGCAAAGACGACCGTTCACCAAATGTGCAATGGAAGGCGGAGGCAGGCACAACACAGAGGCACCAAAGATATACGTGGGGTGTGCCGGGATGCGTTTCATGCGGCACCTTTGCTCCGGTGTCAAAGAAGAACCCTCATCAAGGTGATACCTGTTGTGTGCAACGCTAAGGTGCGAAAACAAGTACGGTATACCCCCGGACGCAATAGTCAACCCTACCTTCTCCAGAGAACACAGCTGAACCTGAGCAAGCTCTTTCAAGGTCCTGATCGCCCTCTCCGCGTTGGGAGCGTGGCGGTCCACCGGAACCTGTTCGAGCAAAGCGTGAGGAAGCTCCCGGGCACACCGCTCAAGGAACGACACCAGAGCGGGTTCACCGTCTGATCTCATGGAGATGATCACTTCTTGCGACCCTGCCAACCCTGCACTTCTGGTCCAACGCACAAAAGAGGTCACCATCGACTCACGATCTGGCTGCCACTGGATGGTCCCTAAGACCCCGCAACCAACGGCAACAAGCACTAGCATGGCGATCCCTTTGAACCAAAACTTATCTGCCTGCACTTCCCTCCGATCCTTGCGCTCCTCGGGCAACTTCCGTTGTGGGCACACACCCCGGCCACGCTGACACTCCTCACAGCTGGAATTGTAGGGAATGTGGGACCGCAACACATGCTCATTCTGCAAGAGAGAGAAGTCACTCGACGAAAGGTAACCCTGATCACCTGCAACGATCCAAGGAGCAACGCCACCCTCAATGCTACCATGATCTTCTGGACCCTGAGAACCCTCTGCAACTGGACCCTGAGAACCCTCTGCAACTGGACCCTGAGAACCCTCTGCAACTGGACCCTGAGAACCCTCTGCAACTGGACCCTGAGAACCCTGTGCAACTGGACCCTCGGAACCCTGCGCAAAGGAACTTGGACCCACTGCATTGACGCTCTCTTTTGAACTCCGGCCAAAGATCATTGGAAGATCACCCCTCAAAACGGCCATCAGCGGACGCTTCTGGCTTTCGGAGGGGACTGCTGCCATTACAGACTCATCTACAGATCGTTCCACACCACCCCCGGTGGCAATGGGAACCCCGCCGGCGTGGTTGCCACAGGTGCTCGGACTGGCGGCGGGCCTCGAGGAAGAGGCGGCGGCGTCTGCTGCATCATGGCCGGGATCTCCATTGAACCGCTCGCTGGCTCCGGAGGCGCTTGGTGCATAGCCGTCCACTCTGGAAGTGGAGGAGGAGGCGGCACCGGCAGCTCCATAGGCGGCTCCGTGCCCTGCATCCCTTCCGACCTGTAGGTGATCTCGTCCGACAGGGGAACCAAAGAGCGTGTCCGCACCTCGAAGAAGCCGGCTGCCACCGATATGCTGAGCAGAGGAAACTCTGCACTGAACTCGGCCGTGCTCTGGCGCCTCTCGAGATGCCCCGCAAATGCCCTGGCGTACCTGGTCATCCCCGCATGAGCTTCCCCGTGCTGCGCCACGGTCCTTAGCTCCGGCGTCTGCGTCTCCTGGTCCACCATCTCCGGCTTGCCCTTGTCCTTGGACCCTGACCCTGAGCCGTGCTTCTTTCCCCGATTCCTCGGGTATGGCCTCCAATGTTTCCCCACGGGCTTGTTCTTCACCATCGCGCCCTTCCTGGGTCGGAGAGCCACTTTCGGCATGGCCTTGGTCGCCGGATACTTCGGCATTCTCTTCACCTTTGGCTTCACCCTTCCGACGCTGCCCTTGGCTGCTTTGGCTGCTCCCTGGTCCTCGGTCTTCTCGGCGCTGTCCATCTCCTGAGACCGAACAGTTTCCCCCGACGTTGAAGCATAATCCGTTGCCAGCTGCGCAAGCAGAGGCGGCACCGGATGAAAGGCTTGAGGACCCGGCTTCAGGCGAACCCCCTCTGTCCCCATCACACTTGGCAACCCTGGCTCCAACAGACCCTCGACCCTGGGACGCGGCACCTGACCCTGCAACCCCTGACCCTCGCTCGACTGAGATCCCTGACCCTCGCGGTCCTGGCCCTCTCCCAGCATCTCTGGGCGGCGCCACGTTGGAACCTCCTCTTCCGAGCTGCTGCTCATCTTGCACCGCAGCAGACAGGAGCTGAAAACGCAGGCGGGTGCTCTCGGGCACAAAACGGCTTGCAGACAACCAGAAACAGTTCTGAAAACTCTCTACGTACAGCTTGCATCCGGGCTTCCCTCGCGAGCTGGGACCCAAAACCCGAACCTTGCTGAAATCTACATCCCAACCTTTCTTCAAAAGGAGGCCCAGAGACAGAAGGCTATACCGCACAGGTGCGATTAAAGCTTCAAAAGTCACCGGCACTGAACCTGAAGGAGGAGATCCGTTGCTCGAGGCCAAGGCCAACCTAACCCTAACCCTAGCACGCCTTCTAATCTGAATGTCCTCCCCGGTTGCCGTGACACAGCCAACACCGCTATCACCCAATGCTTCCAAAAACTCTGCAGACCCACTGGAAAACATGCTCTCAGCAATCAGATGCACAGAGGCTCCTGAGTCGAGCAAGACATGGTCCACCTCCTCTCCATGGGCGGCGGCGCGGGCAACTGCAGAAACATGATGCACATGAGGAAGCATGCTGTTGTTGTGTTGGGTGTTCTCGGTGCTGCTGGCTACTGCTGCTACGTGCTGTACAGGACCCTCGCTGGCACGCAGAAACCCTGGACCCTCATCACGCAAACCCTGGTCGCCGGAACCCTGGTCTTCCACCACAGGCTCTTCCAAAACACTGTTCTGAAAATTCTCCCAATCACAATCGGAAAAATCAAGCGACGTCTCGGAGAAACTGTCTTCCTCCCTATCATGAATCACGTGATGCACAGCGGCACACAACTCCGGCTCCATCAAAACCGTGGCTGCCCTGTTGTTCTGATCCTTCCCTTGGTTTCCCTTACCCTGCTTCCCTGCAGCACCCTGAGCCTGAGCAACCAAAGGACAATCCCTTGCAAAGTGGCCGACCTCTTGGCAAACATAACACTTCTTCTGCGTGCCGTTCCCTGGGGGCGGTGTCACCGCCGCTCCTTGGTCCTTTCCTTTGCCACCCTTCGGGGTTTCCTTCCCATTGCTCTTTTTGTCCTTGCCTTCTTTCTGGTCCTTTCCTTTTCCTTTCTTTCCTTCCTTTCCTTTGTCCTTTCCGTTTCCTTTGTCCTTTCCTTTGTTTTCCTTTTCCTTTCTCCTTCTCAAACTGAAGCTGATTTGCATGATCCCCCTTCCCGCCAGGCTTCTCCTGGAACATCAAGATCTTCAAATTCGCATCATAAAACTTGAGTGCGGTCTCCAACTGATCAATAGAATCAATCTTGGCATGAAGCAAGACATACTTCTTCACTTCGGTATCCAGATTCCTAAGCATTACCATGCACCTGTCTGCCTCGGTCAACCCTAAGTCCCCAAACGCTGCCGTGAGTCGCTGGTACTTAGCCAGCTCAACCTGCACACAGCGAAAGACCTCGAGGGGCCTCACAGAACCCTTGGGCACAGTGAACTTCAGGATCTCTTCCCTCAGCGAACTAGCTTCTATCCTGCTACACACACTGAGCTCAGAATGGAGTCGCCTCATAGCTTCATATCCCGCAGGTGCGCCAAGCTGCTCCTTCTCAACCTGCTTCAAAACATCGAGACCCCTTGGGTAGGCCCCAAAACTCTGACGCAGATAAAGGAAAACCCTCGTGCTTCTCACGCTCTCACCCCTCGACAAACTGCTGTTCTGGATGGTGCTGTCCTTGGTCATATAGGCTTGAATCTCCCCTGGGATACGGTCATCAAACAACGCTAGCCATGGAAGGAAAACTTCCAGGTACTCGACCCAGGTCTCAATCTCAGCCCTTCTGCCCTTTGCCATCCTAGTCCCATCCAAAGAAGGCAGCTTCGGGATGTAAGCTTCAGCCTTGGGGTTCCTTATAGGAGCACCCTCGTCAACATCCATGGAAGAACCAGAGATGTCGGACAGGCTTCCATTCCCTTTTCCCTTGGTCTCCCTCTGGCTTTCCCTCGACACCAAACCCTCAACTAGCGTGACCATTTGGCTGATCTGCTTCTGCTGCTCCTGCACCGTATGCATCAACAGCGTTTCCATGTGTGAAGGCGCCGCGCCCTGAGCGCTCGGCACTGGTGACGGTACTAACCCCGGTGGAACCGTAAAGGAGCCAGTAGGAGGAACCGGAGTTCCAGGCAGTGACCCCGCAGGAGACCCTGTTGGGTGGAACCCTGGTGGCGACCCTGCAGCGGAAAGGTGGGATATTGGGCTGTAAGCAGGTCCAAACCCCGCTCCTCTAGGAACCGAAGAAGGTCTCGCTCGTCTCTCCGGGTATGGCATATCAGAGCCACGACTCGAACGCCTGACAACTCCAGGGGCATCATCATCCCTAGTCATGTCATAAAACGACGGTCTTCCTCGCCCTTCCATGCTTCACCAACGCAGCGAAAACCCTCAACTCAGTAGTAAAACTTGCGTATTGGGCTCACTTCTCTCAAAGCGGTCAAGCGTGCGTCCCTGAGGATCAAACACGCTCCGCTACCACGAAAAAGAACGAAACTGCAACAAGCCCCAGCAAAACCCCTTACCAAGCACAACACTCGGACAGAGACCTTCGTTTTGCTGCACTCCACACGCAGTTCCGGTCTTGAGCCAAGTCGGCACAAAGTCTTCCAACAGACAGAGGTGCAAACTACCTAAAGGTGGCTCGGAGCTCTCTAAACAACTTCCCATGGGCCAAAAGCACCCTGGTACTACCAAAGCTCCTCAGAACGTCCGAAAACAAGGAAAACCTACAGGACCTACGGCTTTAAAGCGAAAAGAGTCCCTCACACTCCAAGTGCCAGGAAACTAGCCGAGAACTGTTCAGGTTTCTACAGATGAGCCGGACGCCCACCATATCCTTCCAAACAGAGGATATACGTTTACAGTCCAGGTGCTTGCCGTTTACCGATCCGCGATCGGACTCTTCGGTCACAACATAGGTTTTTGGGGGGGTGTTCAAACCCAAGGTTTGGAACTTAGAGTTCCCAATCCAGGGTTCTGGAACTCCGAAAACTAAGAGTTCGGAGCCTCGAACCAGGGTTCGAACATCGAACTTTGAGTTGAACTCCAAGTTGAACTCAACTCCGAACTTCTTGAACTGGAGTTGAACCTGGAGTTGAGAGGCGAAGAGATTGAACCCAGGGTTTGAACATAGAGTTTCCGAACCCAGAGTTCGAACTTGGCGCTAACCCAGGTTTCGAACATAGAGTCCGAACCCAGAGTTCGAACATGGAGTTTCCGAACCCAGAGTTCGAACTCTTGTATCATTGCTTCTTGTTCTCTCATTTTATTTTCGCAAAAACCACCATTAAGCGATTTCGTGTGTCTTCTTCTTATTCTTTTGCTTGTGCTTGCGGTTGAGTTTGTGGTTTCTGTCATTGTAGCTCTCAGTAATTTTGTTCGCAAAACTCCACAAGGCGATTCTGTGTGGCTTCTTCTCCTTTTGTTTGGTGATTGTTGGTGTTTCGAACCCCGTTCGAACTCTGGGGGGGAGTCTACGGTTCATTTGTTCGCGCCTTTAGCATTCTCGTAGGAGACTTCATGTCCTTCTGAAGCCCCCTTGAGAAGAAAGACTCTTCGTCGTTGACAATCTTTTTCTTTGTTTTGTCTTTCTTTTATTTCTTCACAAAAACCACCATAAAGCGGTTTCGTGTGGCTTCTTCTTCTTTTGTAGCAGGGCCTGGTCGTTGGCAGTCTTTTTCAACTTCTTCTCATTAACATTTTTTTTTCTTTGTTTCGTCTTTCTTTTATTTCTTCGCACAGACCACAAAGCGGTTTCGTGTGGCTTCTTCTTCTTTTGTGGCAGGGACTGGTCATTGGCAATCTTTTTCTTTGTTTTCGGCAAGCTTCTAAAAACAGCGGGGGGGTTGGGGGGGGCGCAGCCCCCTCCAAACGTGAGTTCCCGAACCCTGGGTTCCAACATAGAGTTCCCGAACCCAGGGTTCGAACTCCCTGGGGGACGGGGGGGGTTCCGGAACCCGGGGTTCCGGTATAGAGTTCCCCAAACCCCAACTTTGAACATAGAGTTCCCGAACCCGGGGTTCGAACGTGGAGTTCTCCAAACCCCGGGTTCGAACATAGAGTTCCCGAACCCAGGGTTCGAACATAGAGTTCCCGAACCCCGGGTTCGAACATAGAGTTCCCGAACCCAGGGTTTGAAACATAGAGTTCAAACTCCAGGTTCAACCTGGGTTTGAGAAGTTCGAACCCAGGGTTCAACCCTGAGTTCCGAAGTTATATGTTCTCCCCGGGCCCCCCGGGAGTTCGAACCCTGGGTTCCGGAACACTCCAAAAACCTATGCTCCTTCGGTCACCTGCAGGGCCCATGGACACTCGTCCACCAGACCACCGACTGGCCATGGCACTGTGCACCGTACGAGCCAATAGCTACTGAAACCTTGAGCAAAATGCTCTGAAGAGCATAGATTTTGCAGATTTGCAGGTTTGAGACAAGATGAGGACTGCCGCTTTAAATGCTGCACCTGAAGGAGTGCTTTTGAGTAGGAAGTGACTGCACGTTCGTTTCGTCTCGTTTCGTTAGTACTTGAAGTGTTTTGCTTTCACTGTCAGTCAGAGCCCGACGCGACTCCGCTTTGGCTCAAGAAAAAGACCGAGTGCTGCGCGCTCTGTTTTTCACATGGTAGCGGAGCTCCTGAGGACTTAGAAGGAGCTTTACAGCGCCATGGCCTCGCCCTTGCCAGGTGGGAGTAGTGAGACTCCTGCTCAGAACATCCCTGTGCCTGAGGAAGGCATGGACTTCGACCTGTTTGGACCAGGACCCGTGGGACCTGTAGGACCTGTGAACAGTCCTGTTGGGGTCGCCGACAGCTCAGCAAGCAGCAGCGGCTGCACCTGCGAGTGGTTCTGCAACAGTGCCAGAAGGTGTTAGTGGTCCGGCTGTAGCGCCGGCAGCTCCTGCTCAGTGTCCGGTTCCTCCGAACCCTGCGTTGGGAGGTGAACAACTGCAGCAGTTGATGTTGCAGATGCTGAACAACCAGAACACGGCTTTACAGCAACAGCAGAATCAGATGAACTTTCTGATGCAAGCTCAGAGTGCTCAGTTGACCCTCTTGAACCGCCGTTTGGACGAGGAAGAAGCCAGACGGAAAGCCGACGAGGATCGGCGAAAGGTGTCTTCGGACCCCTTTGCAGCTGCAGTGGCTGCTAGCAGTTCTGGAGCAGCGCCGACGGCGCCTACTGGGTCGCTTGTTGCCCCTCCGAGTGGGCCTGCTGCGAGTTCTGGAAGCTTTTCGAGTTTTGGTGGTCGTGCAGAGAAGTATCTGCCACCCCTGCCTCTCATCAATGCTGGTGAGATGAAGCAAGGCCGGATCCGCGAGCTTGAGGAGTTCCACCGCTTTCTGGAAGTGCTGTCCAGCTGGCTAGCATTGACCGATGACGCCTTTGTTGGCGAGCTAAGGCAGTGCTTGTTTGTTGCTGGTGAGATCCAGCAGGTTACTTTGCCCAGTGACACTGCGGGAAGAAGTGCACGTCTTTTTTACCTGTTGCAGCAAGCTTTGGCAAAGTGGGACAGAGGATTGGAGATCCTCCGGAGTGTTTCGACACGCCAGAGCAATGCAGCTGCAGGATATGAGGGTGTGAGAGAGCTTTACCGGCAGTACTCTGTGAACAGCCGCATGGAGGCGGTGTATATCAGAGACGAAATGCTAAAGCTCCACACAAAGACTGCAGCGCTGAAGCGCCCTCTGGAAGTTGTGCGTTTCCTCGAGGACGAAATCTCCAAGGGAGATAAAAAGCTGGTGCGTTTTCCCGACCTCTGCTTGAACGCCGCCGACAGATCGGCCATTTTGCTGCAAGCTGTGTCAGTGCAAGCGAGAGAGTACTTGGTGCTGCATGGCAAGACTGGCAGTTGGACCGAGATGGCGGAGAGTCTTCGTTTTTACGAGGAGCAGCTGCGCATGGTGGAGCTGCCAAGTGGTGGTTTGCGTGGCCTCAAAGGAGACAAAGGCGGGAAAGACGGCAAAGGCGCGAAAGGAGGAAAAGCCGGCGGTGCCAAGGACAAGTCCCAGATTGTCTGCTGGTACTGCGAGAAGAAAGGGCACTATCAAGAAGAGTGCCGCCAGAGGATCGCAGATGAGAAGAAGCAGGGCAAAGGCGACAAGAGCAACAAGCCCAAGGGCAAAGGCCAGGGCGACAAAGACAAAGGAAAGGGCAAAGAGAAAGGCAAAGGCAAGCATGGCAAGGATAAGGGCAAGGACAAGAAGACCAAGAAGCAGCACGCCCGTGCTGTAGCGGATGGCGAAGCAGAAGAGGAGCCGGAGGGAGAGACTGTGATGGCCCTTCGCGCTTCTGGCGAGTTGATTCCGGTTGATGCCCGCGGTGGCGTCTTGAGGACGACTCCTTCGACACCTGAGGTGCCTGCTGCGGCGCACCGAGTGACCGTTGAGCACAGAGTGTGCTTAGTTGGCATTGAGTCGCAAGATAGCTACTGGCTAGTGGATAGCGGTGCTACTTCTCATTGCATGTCGGTCTCCTGCTTCGAGAAGTATGAAGTCCTTCGCACTTATGATTTTAAGCCCACGCTGTCGAATGCCTCCAACGACATGATTGAAGTGTTGAAGGTGTGTGACGTTCGCGTTCGTTTTGGGAAGCTTGTGGTAGTGCTAGAGCATTGCTTGATCACGAACCTAGATTTCAATGTCTTGTCACCGTTTGTGGCTTGGCAGAGAGGATGGCACACCATGCTCACCAACACACCTCATATTTTCAACAAGAAGAACAAGAAACGCATTCGGTTGACTGTCAAGGATCGCGCTTGGTACGCGGTTGCTGCTTTGAAGGATTCTGGGGATAAGATGGAGGTTGATGCTTTGAAGCCCTCGTCGTCCCCGAAAGCAACGGAAAAGCCTGAAACCACGAAACCCCCGAAAGCCACGGAAAAGCCTGAAACCGCGAAACCCCCGAAAGCCACGAAAGCCCAGAAAGCCCAGAAAGCTCAGGAGCAAAGGTCTTTGGAGTCTGTGAAGAGCCTAGAGTACACGCCTTTTAAGTTTCTGCTGAGGAGCTTGAGGACGCACGGTGGTAGTGCCGTTTCGGTCTGTGAGGGTGCTGCTCTGGAGTCTCTTGAACGCTGTGAGCTTGACCGCTTTGGCTGTGGTAGCAGAAGTGGCAAGAAAGATTCTGAGGCTCAGCCGTCGTGGACCGCTGGGTCGATGATGATAAGTGTTGTGAGCTTGTGGTGCATGGCTTGCGTTGGCGTGCTGTGCTCCCTGTGGACCTTAGTGAGTGAGTGTGCTTGCGAGGTTTCAGGGTTAGGGTTTCTTCAGGATTTGCGAGGCGGTTCCCTGCGGAGGCTGCAAGGTAGTGCAGTGCGTGTCGTGAGGGAGTGTGCGTGCAAGGTTTCAGGGCCAGGGTTTTGTCAGGATTTGCAAGGCGGTTCCTCGTGTAGGCTGCAAGGCAGTGAGTGCGCGAGGTCAGTACGGCGTAAGCTGCAAGGCAGTGAGTGCGCGAGGTCTGTGCAAGGTGGTTTCAAGTGGAGACTGCAAGGGTGCGCAAGGGTCGTGCATCGTAGTTTGGTGCTCAAGCTTCTGTTTTTCACGCTCCTCGTTTTGTGCGATGGGGCGTCGACGAAAGAAGCAGCCGGAGCCCCCGGTATCCTCGACGGACGAGGAAGAAAGGTCGTCGCAGGCGGCAATTATGGCTCAGAGGATGGCGGACCTCACCGCTATGAAGAGCGCTGCGTCTGCCCGACGATCCGATATGGTGACGGTCGCATCGGTGATAGAAAGCACGGCTCGGGAGGAATCCGAGCGGCAAATGATGGAGGAGCACGACGAGCTCACCAAAATTTCTCGCGAGTGGCACAAAATGGCAGTGCCTTCACAGCCAAAATCGCCACTGCAGAAATCACCGCTGCCGTCAAAGCTGGAGGAAGAAGAGGAAGAAGGCTGGGGCAAATGGCGCCCCGAGTCTGGTGTGGCCACGGACGTTGCCGAGGCCCTGGATGCTGCCGAGAAAGCCGTCGAGAAAGTGCCCAAGCGCAAGAAGAAGCGGGCATCTCGTGCGACAAAGGAAGCCACGAAGGCCTTGAAGGAGGTCCGTGGTGCGGCAAAGAAGGCCACGAAGGCCTTGAAGGAGGCCGCAGCAGCCGAGGAAGCCGAGGCGGACACTGTGGACCCTACTTTTCTGAATCCACATTTGTTTGTCGCGCACCTCGAAGAAGAAGGCCCGGAAGCCCGAGCGGAAGCCAGCGGATGGTGGTCCAGTGACGATGGGCTACAATCGCCAGCTGATGCAGGTGGTGCGGACGGAGAAGAAGGTCGTGAAGGCCAAGCGGCTTGTGAGAAAGAAGCAGCACGCCCGTGCTGTAGCGAAGGGCAAGGCGCTTGCCGAAGGTGCCCTGGAATGGGTGCAAAGCCGCTTGGACGAAAGATCCGAAGGACGGCCGGCCCAGGAGCCGGAGCAGGGTGCAGTGGACCTCCTTGTGGCAGTGGGGACTGCGGAAACCACGGTCGATGCCCAAGAAGCTGTTCCTGTACCTGCGAAGAAAAAGCGGAAGAAGAAGAAGGCCGCTGTCGAAGCGGTTGTGGACGCCGCTGCCGAAGCGGTTGTGGAAGCCGCGGCCGAGGCTGTGGTGGAAGAGGTGGCACCAGCTGCTGCCGAGGAGGAGGTGCCGATGACACCGGCGCCCTCAGATCCACGTGGAAAGCCTCGTTTGGCTCCAAAGCCAAAGACAGTGACCAGGCCGGCTGTGACCTTGAAGCCGGCCGTTATTGTGATTCCGGATGGGCCACCGCCGCCCAAAGTGAAACCGTCCAGGTCGCCGGCCAAAGTTTCTCCCTCGCCACCGAAGCCTTCGAAAAGAGCCGTGCCAGCGGCACCGGAGACCCCTGGAGTGGATCCTGCTTTGGTGCCAGTGAAGGCGATGCCAGTGAGGCCGGTGGCGCCTCCGAAGATGGTGCCTGTGAAGGCTATGCCGGCCTTGCCAGCGCCAGCAGCGCCAGCAGTGCCGCTGCCGCCGTTACCGCCCCCGCCGTTGGGGTACCAAGGATCGTTTTTGCTGGGACCGCAGCCGCCTCTGGGATACCACAGATCGCTTTTGCTGCAAGCCCCGCCGACCGATCCAAAGAGCAAGGCACCGATCCGCCCAACACAACGGGTACTCGGTGGTTCGTATGGCCCTCCAGACCAAGGGTCAACGCAACATGGACGCGGCTCCAAGAGGCGCTCCCGCTCTGTCTCTATCTGAGACCTACCGTGCGACCAACCGCAGGGTGCAAAAAGATGCGTTTTAAGAGGAAGTGGAAGCGATCGTCTGTGAGAGTAGGTTGCTTTGAGTGTGGTGAGTGTCCGGGTGTGCTCGGTAGAAAGGGTGAAGTTCTGAGGTTGCAGCGCTATAGGGTTTTACGGGTTTTTGGGAAGGGTTTTGCAAGTGAGTGTGAGGCCCAGACCCCCACAGAAGCCTGGAGGCCCAGTGACGTGCTGCAAGTGTTTTGCGAGGGTTTTGTGAGAAAGGCTCAGGCTCTACTTAAAGCCTTGGGGCCCTCTGTGCGAGTGTGTTTGCCAGGGTACGTGCAAGAAGCCCCGAGAGCCCAAGCCCCCAAAACGTCCAAAGTCACCGAGGCACCGAGAGTCAGCAAAGCACCGAAAGTCCCCGAAGCACCGAAAGCCGAAGCCCCGCGAGCCAGCAAAGCACCGAAAGCCCCCGAAGCACCGCGAGCCAGCAAAGCACCGAGAGCCTCTGAAGCCGTGGAGTGTTTTGTGCTGGTTGGTGTGCGGCGTCTGCGGTCCTTGTGCTGTTGTGGCTTGGAGCGTGTGCGTGGCTTGTGGTTGTGTTGTGCTTGTGGCTGGGATGACCTAAGGTCGGAGCCTTTGAAGGTGAAAGGTGGCTGTGATGAGAAAGTGTCTGAGCCGCCACACCGTTTGTGCATGATGCGTGGACTTCCGGTGGAAGTGACGATTTCCGATGAAGAGTTGATTCCGGATGGTGATCCACCAAGGCAGGCGGAACCCGCCCAAGCCTCAGCTCCAGCACCGGTTGTTGAAGCCGAGCCTGCTGCTGAAGATGCTGGGGATATTTCTGAAGAAGGGGAACTTCATGTTCCACTGGAGGATAAAGAGTATCAGGAGCACGTTGCTCGGGGCCATCAGCCCTATCTGCCTTCGTGTTCTTTGTGTGTGTCCAGTCGAGGAGTGATTCCAGCGCGAAGGCGCAAAGATCCTTCAATTCCGCAAGCAAGCTTCTTAAGCGACTTCTTGTTCTTTACGAAAGACCTGAGAGTGTGCATTGTGGTGCACGAGCTTAGCGGATATTGTTTCGCTGTGCCCTACCCCACAGGAGGTGATCCAGGGCATGTTGCACGGTGTATAAACGCCGAGCTGGCCGCCGCAGGTATTCAAGGTCAGCATGTTGTGCTGAGGATGGATAATGAAGCGTCTCTGATCTCGCTTTGGAACAAGGTGGGAAAAGACCGCTCATACCCAGGCCTCTCGTTGCACATAGACGCGGTGCCGAAAGGACGGCCGCAGTCGAAAGGGCTTGTGGAGGTAGGTGTGCGACACTTGAAGGAAGCCTTCTGGGTGAATTGGTTGACGCTAGAAACTACGCTGGAGAAGAAGCTCCGGCTGGGTGGTTTGTTGTACAAGGAAGCTTTGAGATATGTTGCTAGGACAAGGAACCTGCATGCGACCTCGAAGTCGCAAACCACGCCAATTGAAAGGCTGAGACGCCAACATCTTCCAGTAACGAAGACGTTTCCTTTTGGGTGCAAGGGTTTTGCCAAACCTGCGAAGCAGAAGCCTGAGAATCGAGGCCGCCGCCTCATCCCGTGTATGTACCTAGGGCCTGCTAAGCCCAATGGTGGAGGAGTGCGTGTGCTCCCTCTTGATCGGCCTGATGAGGTCGAGGTGATGTCGGCCTTTCGGCCGGACCAGCCTTACCTGTATCCTGAGGAGTTGGTGGTACAAGCCGCTGATTCGGGTGCCCCTTCTAGGCAAGACAACGTTTTAGAGCGTCCTGTTTCCTTAGACCTGAAGCCCCCCGAAGCCTTTCAGCCTGGAGAGCCTAAGGGTAATCTAGTTGAGAGGGGGAGTGCGGAGCCGGAGGCTCCAGCTGAGCTCTTGGAGGATGAGCTTATGGACTATGATCCTTCTCCAGTTGAGGAGGAAGAGGTACTCCCTGAAGGTCCCCCTGCAGGAGAGAACGAGGCCCCACCTTTGTACGATGTGGACATGCAGCCGGCCGACGATGATGATCCCATGGAGGTGGCGATCAGCTGGCTGGAGGACCATGCTTTGTACTCCATGTGTTCTAGACCTGAGGTTGTGTTCGCGGCAAAGGACGCTAAAGGGTCTAGGGCGGCCAAGTTGGAGTTTACTTTGAAGTTTGGAGGGTCCAAGGTGAAGGTTGAGGTTCCTTCTGGGGCTGCTGATGAGTATACTGGGGAGGTTCTTGAGGAGAAGAAACTTGGGGAAGGGATGCGTCTTGAAATGGAGGAACTGGACCACTTTGGTGTGTGCCAGGTTGTGTCTGAGAAGGAGGCGTTTCGCCTTGTGCGGGAAGCTAAGAGGAGAGTGCTTTCCACCAGGTGGGTGTTGCACTACAAGGACGGGCACAAGCGTGTGCGCTGCCGTTTGGTTGTGCGTGACTTTAAAGGGCCCACCTCTGCTTTAGCTGATGGCATCTATTCTCCTACTACTACCTTAGAGTCTGTGAGGTGTCTGTTGGGGATGTATGCGCATTTCGGAGGGAAGGTGATTTCGGGAGATATTTCTGTGGCCTTCATGCAGGCTAAGCTGTTTTCTACTGAGGTGGTGAAGCTGCCGGAGAACTGTAGGACAGTGTCAGGTGAACGTGTGCATTGTCTGCTGAAGCGTGCCATGAATGGTTTGCGGATTGGGCCTTTGGCTTGGTTTCGTGAGCTAGGAGAAACACTGAGAAAACTTGGTTTCTTTGTTACTGCTGACAGCACTGTGTATCGCAAGGTGATCAAGGAGAAAGGCAAGGATGCCATTGTGTTGGTGTTGGCCTATGTAGATGACATCTTGGTTTTCAGCACGGTTGCGAGTGTAGCTGAGAAAGTGTTTGAGGAACTGAGTAAAGTGTTCAAGATGAAGCGCACGGGAACGCTTCAACCGGGAGAGAAATCGGTGATCTCCTTCCTTGGGAGAAACATTTATCAGAGGAAGACCGGAGACTTGTACTTCGGACTCAAACCCGGGATGCTCCATAGCTGTGCGGAAGAGTATCAAATCACGAAGGGAGCGAAACTCCCCAAGCTTGAGCGTTTGTGGACCAGTTTGGAATCCACCCCGATCACGCATGAGGCCTATCAGCGCTACCGGCGCGTGTTGGGCAAACTGTCGTGGCTAGCTTTGACAAGAGCTGATTTGCAGTTTGTTGTAGGTTTTCTGGCCCGGAGCCAGAGCAACCCAGACTCCAGGAGTGAAGCGTGTATTCGAGCTGTGCTGCGTTGGATTCTCACGCTTGGGAATCGGGTTCAGCGGATCCCGGCACAGTGGGTGAACTATCGCCCTTCGGAAAGTACGCGTGTGATCGATTGTTTCTGTGATGCTAGCTGGAATTTGCCCTCTGTGAGTGGGGCGATTATCTGCTGGCAGTGCAACCTGCTGAAGAGTTTTAGCCGTAAACAGACGGTTGTGGCCCTGAGCAGTGCCGAGGCTGAATTGAGTGCTTTGGTAGAGACTGTGAAAGAGGCTTTGTTTGCAGGGTTGCTTCAACAGTCGTTTTTGGAGGGATTGCCTGAGGATGATACCGGAAGCTTTTGGATCCGGATTTGTACCGATTCTGAGTCGGCAAAGGCGATTGCTTCAATGGAGGGACTCTTGAGAAGGGTTCGTCACCTGGAGTTGCGGTGTGCTTTCCTGCAGCAGATGGTTCAGTCGGGGAGAGTGATCCTCGAGTTTGTGGCCGGAGCATATAATGCCTCCGACGGCCTGACCAAGAGTATGGTTTTTCAGGAGCAGCTGGACAACCTCTACGAGGTAACCGGTTTGGTTTCTTTTGAAGACGAGTTGGGTGAGTTTGAGCTGGAACGCCTGACTGCAGAAGAGCCGGTAAACCGTTCTTTTGTTCCTGAGGAGTACGTTTCACTGTGTGAAGCTGTGGCGAAGAACCAGGTCACCTTTGTGGTCGTTGAACTGTTCTGCCAGGAAGAAAGTGCCTTACAGAAGGCATGTGAGAAGCTTGAGATTGCCTATGTGGGCGTCACTGAAAAGCTTGACTTTTGTTCTGAGCAGACGCAGTGTTTTCTGAAGGAGTTGTTTTCTGTGTTGAGTTGTGGCTTGAAGACGAAGATCTACTGCCATATCTCCACTCCCTGTACCACTGGGTGTCGTTTGCGTTACCGCGGGTGGCGCAAGTACAGTCAAGAGAAGTGGGAAGAGAAGAAGAAGTTGCATCAGCGTGCTTGGGAACTTCTTGAAGGTTTGTTGAAACCGGTTGCTCGGAGTGAACGCTTGTTGTTGACTCAAGAGTGGCCTCTGCAGAACGACCTCTGGAAGGACCCGCGGTATCTTCAGGTTGCTTCAGAATTGGGGCTTTCTGAGGGTATTGTGGTAGACCGCTGTGCGTACGACTGTGTGTTTAAACGGTGGTACTTTGCCACGAACAGTAAACGCTGGGTCAAAGTGTTTCCTAAAAGGGAATGTGACCAAGTGCATGAACATGTACAGGTGGAATTAAAAGATTCAGGGTTCTATCCTGAAAAGCTAGGTCTAGAGCTTGTAAAGTGTGCTCAACAGACACTAGGTGCCGCATCAGTCCAAGAGGGGGTGCCATGATTGCCTGCATGTCGTTGCTGGTTGATGAATATGCCATACACCCGACTCGGGCCTGGAACAAGGGCTTACCTTATGGTTTGGATGAACCCGGGCCGCTGCCAACATCTACCATGGGGCTTGCCCTGACTTTTCAAAAAAAAAAAAATACCGCACCCTAGATGGTTACCGGTGTGCGCCAGTGGCTGCACCTGCATTGCCCAAGTCCTGCGATCACATGTTGATGCTTCGCCGTGACACTGGGCCCTTGCAATCTTCCCTAAACGGCCAAGTCAGGTGTTGCAGTATGTTTGCACCCACAAAACCTGCGCCTTGGGGTTTTTGGGTGCTGCCTAGTGTGGTCTGAGGTTAGGCGGTTTTTGATCAGCAATGCCAATGCCAGTGCTGGTTGATGAAATGCCACCTCTTTACCCGACTCTGGGCATTGAATCTAGTTTTGCTTTACTGCTTTGTTCGTGAAACCTGTGCGTCATTCTTGCACCTTGAGCTGGTCCTGAATCCGAGGGCCCATAGTCTTCTGGTTGCACTCAGCTCGCTGCCGAGCCAGAACGACTCGTCTTCTTGTTATAATGCTCATGAGCCCTTTGGTGGTGTGTGCCCTTACCGGGTTCATTCCACCGGGGAGTGTACAGGCTGCTGGTAGCTGGTTTGTACAGGCGCTGGGCTGCTGCGGTCTTCTCCTCTACACCTCAACCTGCTTGCTGCAGGTCTGTCAAGAGAGTGCTGGCTTTGCACTTTTCGCCCTGCTAGGCTTTCTCCCCAGGCTCTGGGATGCATCCTGCCTGCATGCCCGTTGATATTCGTGGCTCATGCATCCTTTGTCGCCTGGTTTCAACACAAGGTCCAGGACGCTGTGTGCAACAGTCTCGCTCTGTAACCTCCGGGTGGCAGGGCGAGACTTCCGTAGGCAGTGTAGTTCTGTTGATCTGTGTTTCTAGGTAGCTTGGAGCTTCTTTTCACCTGGCCTTGGAGCCGCGACAGCAGAACGCTTCGAGAGAAAATCCCATTCGCCCCGGGCATCAGGAGAGGGTCAGGAGGTTTTTGGCCTCCTAGCCCCCCCTCTCCTGTGCAGAGACAGGAGGCTCTGCAGGGTGAAGGTTTCCTCCCCTCCGGGTGAGGTATCCTCCCTGTAGGACTTTCGTCCTGTTTCACTGGGATGTGGCTCCCCACTCCCAGGAAGTGGCTACCCACTCCTGCCAGTAGCTCAGGTAGGTCAGGCAGCCTGTAGCTCAGGGTAGGAGTAGCCACTGCCGCCACTTTGGCGATGCCCGCAAATGCGGATGACTCCAAAATACTTGGAGTTAATTTGTGCATGTCGGACAAGCCTACGGGCTGCTTCTGCGAAGCGTGTGCGAGAAAATCCCATTCGGCTCAAGCTGTTGTGGTTCAAGTGGCGAGCGCCGCACTGTTGCCGGCGTGGCACCCAGGTTAGAGTCCGTATCTAGACTGTGGGTCTCGACAGGTCTCAAACATCAACCACACGTTTGCTCGTAGGCTGCCTGTGCAGCTCGGGACGCGTGGGCCGGGGGTAGCGTGCATTTCCAGCTCCGGCTGACGTGCAGTAGCGTAGTGCCAAGAACCGACAACCGCTTGAAACAGCTTGCAACCTTGTTTTCCTTGTGCAGAAACTTCTTGGAGTGCTTGCTGGAAAAGTTTTGTTTTAGAGGGCCTTGCTTGCCAAAAACGCCCTGTGAGTTGTTGTCATAACTTCCTTGCAGTACAGTTTTCTTGGACAGAGACAGCATCCACACCGACATGTCGCGTCCATATGTAGTGTGCGGGAAATGTAAGGAGAGCTGGCTGTATGCTGATCGCGTAGCAGCTCACCCGTGTTGCAGAGTGTGCGGGGCAGCGTGGCCTCGTCAGGACAAGCCAAAGCGCACTAGGTTTGTGCTGAGCAGCGAGGAGGAGTCTGAAGCCTCCTATAGGATGCCCAGACAAGCTAGGGAGCGCAAGCCAGGCAAGGCTGCGCGAGCTTTGCACACGGTGTGGGAGAGGTTGACTCCCGAATCCCGGATGGCCATTGAAGAAGCAGGATGGAAGCCTCCTCAGGCTGCGGCCTCGGTCGTTCCGCCGGCCTCCAGGTCTTGGCGATCTGGATGTTGACATGGACGGTGCGGAAGCAAGTGAGGCGAAGCAAAAATTGTGGTCGGAGGCCACAGAACAGCAGCGTGAGCTTATGCTCAAGGCAGGTCTCAAGCCACCGGAGCAAACTCCGGCTCCCACCTCTTATGAAGTTGGAACCGCAGCAAATGCAGCTTTTCGTAAGGCCACAGTTGCTCTGAAATTGCTTGGTGACAAGAAGATTAGCTTGCAGAAGCGTATCGACCAAGCTAAGGAGCAATACCACGCAAGACTGACCGAGATGAAACAGTTGCAGACCAAAATTGAAGAGGCGCAGCAACAGGTTGCAGATGCGGGCGAGGAGCTTACCACCAAAGTCCTGGCCCAAGATGAATCTCTGAACGGCGAAATTGCGCAGTTTCTTGAGAAGTTTGGGATTTCCTTGACTGAAGAGCAGGAAGCAAAGATTGCCGCAGTGCGTGCCGGCACACATGGACCCCCTGACAGCCAGGCTTTTGACCTTAAGGCCGCAGCACCCAACACGCAAGATGTGCCCAAGAAATCTGAGCCAGCGCAGAACGGACAGCGTGGCACCAGATCCAGGTCGCCAAGAAAGACGCAGGAGGCTGCCGCTGAGAAGGAGGATCTGTAGGATGCAGGTGAGGGTCTGGGTTCCGGGGATTTTAGGAGGATTCCGGGGTTCTCTTCCTGGATAAGGGTTCCGAGTTCCTTGGGAAGTGACTCGCATGTGCCTGAGGCTCCTGCTTTTCTTTGTTGGCCCCAGACCCGCACCGCTCCTCAGATTTTGCAAAACCAGCAGACCGCTGTCAACACAACATGTTCGCTCTGTGTTGCGCCCCTGGCGTCCTCACGAGGTGTGAGTTTCCACGTTGGGTCCAGCAGCATGTGCGTTTGTAATCCTTGCTTTCAGGTGGCGTCGGCTAGAAGCTGTGCTACTGCTCTCCACGTCGCGAGCTCATCCCATGCTGAGCCTTCGTTGGTGCAAGGTTGGGTTTCTAGGCCTTCGGCTCGGGGTGTGGACTTGATAGGAGTGTCTGGGCAGCCATCATGTCAGGAAGTGTGTTGTGCTTGCTGCCAGAGACCTCTTGCAATGCCTCCCCTTAGCCCAGACCCCTCGTTGCCTGCCTTATGCCAGCATTGTCTTTTGAGTCTTGAGTCGCGGTTTGGGCTTCACAAAAGATATTCTCTTGATCAGCGGGTGCCAACTGGTCTACCGGAGCACAAGGTCCCTGGATCACGAGCCCAGGCCAACCTCTCCTGTGCCAGGCCAGAGTCAACGAACAGTTGTCGCAGGGCCAGGTGGGGTCATGCTTGGTGTTTCGGAAATAATTTTGACTTGAAGGTCCTTCCAAACCCTAATCTGTGGACCGCGCCAGCTGGTGAGAGCTCGAACCCCAATTTTCTTGTGCCCGGCTGGAGGACGCTGCATCTGGTAGATCCTCAGTGTGAGGGAGCCTTCAGCCGAGTTTTGCAGCCCAACATCTTGATATCAGAAGGGGTCGAAGGCCAAGCATTTGCAAGTGCTACCCCTTTCAGGCTCTGCCTCACAAATTACACTCTTTTCAGGACCCGCAGGGCTGTTTTGCTTGATCCTTATGTGCATTCAGGCCAACCTGTGCACCAAATTTGTGAAATCACCGTTCTTGCAGACCCACCCTTGCTCCGAGTTGCTTTGAATGGGTCAGCTGGGTTCGTGCAAGGACTGAGGCATTCCGAGCCCAATCAGGTGCATACTGAGGTGCTTGCTGGAAGTCCTGCCTTGAGTCAAATGTTGGGGACATCCGTTGGATCCAATAGAATTTTGCCCAATTCGATCCCGAACCTGTGTGACGCCGCTCTCCGTGCGGACCCTAACCCCAATTTGCATCCTGGGAGTGCTGTCGGCGGCAATTCTGTGGCACTGCTTCCTTGTGCAAGGGTGTGTTTAAGTTGTGGCCAGGGCCAGGTCTTGGGAAAGCATTCCAACCATCAAGTTCAAAGCTTTTTAACCGTGTGCCGCAGGCTTCAGGTGCACAGCCGCTGTGAGGACCTTGACATAGCGGTTCGGGACGCTTGTTGTTTCTGCCCTGACTGCTTGTGCCTCCGTGAGACCTGCGACGCCTCAAGGCCCGAAATTACCTGTGACGTGGGACTGCAGCCCACATCTTCGCTGCAAAGGGGCACTGGAAGCATGGAAATGTTTTCATTTGCATTCCCTAACCCGTGTGCTTCCTCGTTTCCTGAGGACCCTAACCCCAATTTGCAACGCGTGGACTTGGAGGCACTTCCCAGTCCCATTGAGGCAGCAGGTAAGTGCATGTGTTGTGGACAGGCGCCGAGCTTGGGGCTCACGCCGAGCCAGGAGGTCAAAGACTTTGTACATGCGTGCCGCAAGGCTCTCTTGACGGGACATCGAGAGCAGCTCCTCACTGCCATGAGTGATGTTATGAGCTATTGCCCAGACTGCTTGTGTCAGTGGGCAGCCGACCATCGCACAGACCGGCAGCCCCTTGCTGTTCGTGCCACATTGTCCGGGCCGGCCTACTTCTTTGCTTGTGAGGAGGAACAGGACTTTGATGTGCAAGATGAAGTTTTCAGTGTGCCCTTGATTACTCATGTGTCACAGGCGCAAGCTGCTGCTGGGTTCTTTGATGGTGTGCGGACTGGAGTCCCGTCTTCACGCAGGGCCCGGCGGCGATACAACCGCAGACTTCGCCTTGCATCAATAGAGCCCCTTCGGGGAGCCCCCAAGACCCCGGCGGAGGAGGTTATGACCGGGAGTTGGACGTATTCTCAGGAGGAGGTTGGCCGCTGGCCCGGGGGTCTTGGGGGACCTGTGGATGACGATAGCTCGCAAAACCTGTTGGATCCCAGCCCGGCACGCGACACTCAGCAGTCGCTGGAATTTTGCAAGGTGCATCCCGAAGGGTCGGAGAAACATGAGATGCAACCCGATGTGCGCCCCGTTGGCTGCACTCGGGAACGTGCAAACTGTGGCGATTCGTCACCACTTTCAGGTTTTGCGGAAAAAATGGTCCCCGTTATCTGTGGAAATCCGAAACCCTCCTATAACCAGGACCAAATTTATAGCGATTTGTCTTGCTGCCCAGGGCACGCTTCAGCAAGCGCTTCTCAGGTGCCTGCAAGACATGATTTGCCACCCGATGTGCGCCCTGATGGCGGCACTCGGAAGCTTTGGTCGCGTGATGCCATGAGCTCCACGACTTCAAAAGCTCCAGCAAACATTCACTTTGGAACGACGTCAAAATTGGCCTTGCAAATGCTGATGAGCCAGCCGTTTTGGAGGCGATCTCCCGGTTGGAAGACACAGGCTTGCTGCAAGAGCAAACTTTTGAATGGAACGCCGCCGAACTGGTCATGGATTCACTTCATGGAGAATGTGGCCCAGCGGCACAATGGGCCGTGGAGGACGTTTTGGCAAACCTGCAGTGCCGCCCCAGCAGGCAACCGGTTCGCATCACATGTCTTAATGTCACCAAATGGCGTAAAGAGCTGGCTAGTTGGATTGCGAATTTAAGCCCGGACCTCGCCCTCCTTCAAGAGACCCACCTTGATGCTAAAGATGGCAGCCTTCTTGCTGCCCATGCTGGGGTGTTCGGGTATGAGGTCTTTCAGTGCCCGGCTGTGGCCACGGGCAAAGGGGGCAACACCGGGGGATTGGCAATCTTGCACCGGAGACACCTCGATGTGTCGCAAATCACCAGCCACCTCGTTGAAGGTAAAGCCGCCATGTTCAGGGTAAAAGGCTTTGATCTTTACGTTGTCAACGTGTACTTGAAATCAGGCGAGGGTTTCCAGAGTAGCACCAATGCCGGCATCATTGCATCACTTCTTTCCTTTGTCCGATCCATCAGAGGTGCCTTTGCGATTTTGGGTGACTTTAATGATGACTTTGAAACCCTAAGCTCCACCCATATTGGGGAGGAGGCGCGTGCGGTGTGGGTCGGACAAGGCACGTCCACCTGTTCTGGCGGAGGCCAAATTGATTTTGGTTTAATTTCGAATAGCCTGGCAACTTGTGCTGTGGTGCAGCTGGACTGGAACACCCCGTCAAGGCCGCATGCAGCTTTGCATTGGCAGCTTGATGTTGCCCTGTTGCATCAAAAAATGCCGCAGCTCAAGGGTTTCAAGCCTGCGCAGCTCGATTCACAGCCTTTTCAGCTAAGCACAGTCAGGCCAGAGGTCACCATCTTAGATGAGCAGGTTACAGACGATTTGACAATTGATTTTGCGGCTCTAAGCTGTGCTGTTGAAATGTCAGTTTATGGCCAGGCCCAGGGAAGAGGAGCCAACATTCTTTTGCATCGTGCGCCATTGCCTGTGCAGGGCGCTCCCAATGCTGGTTGGGGAGGTAAGGCTTCGGCTTTCTGGTGCAGATTCTTAGGTTGGATCAAAGCTGTGCGCAACTCGGGTTGGCATGTTAGTGGTTTCGGGCAGCAAGCAGGGAACCAGCTCAAAGATGTATGGTATGGTGATGCGACCTCCTTACAGGCTTTTGCCAGCGCGCTTGCAAATGCCAGTCAACAATGCGACCCTGCGGCTCTCCTTGCATTGGAACCTGAAGCCACCGCGCAACACAGGCATCACACCGGGGCTTTTAAGCAGGCTAACACTAAACAATACACCAAGTGGCTGAGTGCTGCCTTGGTAAAAGGTATGAAGCCTTTGTACAAATGCCTCAAAAGTACGGAATCCCCTTGTGATAGACCCTTTCGAAATCTTTCATTGCAAGATAGAGTGTACCAAAGATGGAAGCAGTGGCACGACATTTGGTGCCAGCCGGTCACTACGGACCCGCATTTGTTGGCAGAGGTCAAAGCAAGAGCTATCGATCAAGCCAAGCATTTGCCGCCCATAAATTTTGAGAAGGCTGTAAAACTTTTCAAAAAGTTTCCAGCGAAGGCTCCTGGGGCCGACGGCTGGACGGCACAGATGCTAAACAACTTGAGCGAAGAGGCAGTCCGGGCTGTTATTGATTTCATGCATGCTTGCGAGGCTAGTGCAGAGTGGCCAGCACAGTTTGCCATTTCCTTGATAGCTTGCCTGCCCAAAAGCACACTCCGCGAGAGGCCAATAGCCTTGCTCCATGTGCTTTACCGTTCATATGTGCGCCTCCGTTTCTCCTTGATAAACCAGTGGCAGCAGGAGTATGCTAATCAATGCCACTGGGACCGCTCCCTGCCGGGTGGAGCCGTACTGGACGTCGCGTTGGGGAGACTGGTCCGGGGGGAGTGTACTCGGCACCACCGGTTACACATGGTAACGCTCTTTTTAGATTTAGAGACCTTCTTCGATCGTTGCCGGTTCGATGAAATGTTCCGGGCGGGACTCAAGTTGGGCTATCCGCCCATCATTTTACACCAGGCATATCTGGTTTACAGTGGAGCCAGGTATCTACAGGCCGAAGGCACGGTCGCACCGGTCATCAAGGCCAATACCGGACTCTTGCCAGGGTGCCCTGCGGCACCATCGATAGCCAAACTCATCATGCATGATGTTGCGGCTGAGCTTAGTGTCAAACCAGGAGCGTCCAACTTGGATGTTTGGATAGATGATCTTAGTCTTGATACGGTTACCGCAGCTCCCAAGCAAACTGCCAGCATTGCTTTGCGCTTGTTTCGAGGTCTTCGCAATTCCCTGGAGTCCAGGGGTGCAAAAGTTGCCATCAGCAAAACTTCTTTTGTTGCCACGTCGTCTGAGGCTTGCAAGGCTTTGAAGGCAATATGCCAGCCGGATGATCCAGCCATCAAAAATCTCGCCCGCGACCTAGGTGTCACTTCCGGGGGCACTCGAAGACGGCTGTTAGGTTTAGCGGCAACCAGACAGGCCAAGGCACAAGCCCGTAATAAAAAACTCTGTAGTCTCAGGGTGCCCTTTGTGTCACATAAGATTAGGGTGGTCAAAGCTTCAATCATGTCAGCGGGCCTCTGGGGCCACCAGGCCCTTGGGGTGAGCCCCAAGCGGCGCAAGTACTACCGCGCCATTTGCAGCAAACATGCTGGCCGACAAAAACTAGGATCGGTTGATCTGACTTTTGCCTTGAATCCTGCCAAGTGCGAAGACCCGACTTTCACCATCATGCGGCAGCATATTAGGGCTGTTTTCCGTGTCTTTAAAAAGTGGCATCGTGAGGATGGGCAAAAATTCGCCAGCACTTGGAAAAGCATTTGGAATCACTTGTCCAAAGCAAAAGACCATTGGAAGAGAGTCACCGGACCAATTGCTGCCACCCAAGCGTATTTGATTGAGTTGGGTGTGGAATGCTCACAGGTGCATCTGTGGCGGCATGCCAAAGGGAACCTTCAGCTCGACTGGACCAATTCTGATGTCATCCGCAGCGGCTGGGAGTGGGTGCATAAATTACTGCTACACCAGCAAGGGCTTCGCATTGCCCAGCAAGAAGGTTGTGGTTCGCTCGATCAGGGCATTGACTTCACTGTCCACCGCAAGTTGTTGAAGCGCAAACATGTTCAGCGAGCTACCCTTAGCAATTTGCATGCGGTATGGCAAGGAGCGATGGTTTCCTCAGCCAAGCCTGGTTGGTGCAGGCTGTGCCAGTGTCCGCTTTCTTTGCAACATAATCTTTGGGAATGTCCGTTCATTTGCAAGCAGTTTGATGCCAAGGAGTTTTCCGATTTGAAATCCCAGTACCCTTGGCCTTCACTGTGGTTGAGAGGCCTGCCTCCCCTTAGTGAAGTGCGGCATCCCAAACCTGCGATTGATCAATGCGGCTTGCAAGTCACGGGACTCTGGTTGACCCAGAGTACTTTGGAAGGAAGTCGATATGTTTTTGCTTGTGATGCTTCTGGAGGACCAGGCGGCTCGGATCAAAGGCTCCTCGTAACGACTTGGTCCATAGGGGCCTATGCCTTGGTCAATGGGCAGCCGCAGCGGGTTGCGAGTGTCACCTGCTCGGAATCGGAGCCTATGACAGTGCCTCAGGCCGAACAGCGAGCTCTTTTTGAATTGATGCAACGTGTCACCGGTGACTTTGATGCCACCATTGACTGCAAAAGTGTAAAGCAAATACTGAGCAAGGCCAACCCGCCGCAGGAAGGTGCTGTGCCATGGGGCACGGTTTGGCACGAACGCAGTCGCATCCGCTTGCACTGGGTTTCTTCACATAAAAGTGCCGCTTACTTTGAAAAGCAGGGCTGGGAGCAGTGGAGGCGCCTCATCAACGAAGACGTTGACAAACTCTGTGGGGAAAGGGCTTCTCAGCACTTTTCGGGGGCGCATGCGAAGTGGCTGAAGAAAGTTGATTCCGTGGTGGAACAAGGCTGCTACTCCTTAGCGCGCCGTGCTGGTTTCATCATACGGCAGAGCAAGAGCCCGGATTTTCCGTGGATTTTGAATAGGGGTGCTACTGATACTGCCCCTAAGCCCCTGGTTGTCCCTAATGCCGCCTTTGTTAAGCCCAGTCCTGCCAAGCCCAAAAATGCAAAAAATCGTAAGTCTAAGACCGTGGATTCTTGTGATGAACCTAGTCAGTGCCCAAAAAGTGGTAAGCCCTTGAACAAAAAACAACGCCTTAAGGAGGCTCTCGCCAACCCGGACCCTGGGCTGGGTCATGTTTGGAAGGATTGTGAGGCCAAAGCCAGCAACAACTTTGCGATCCAGTGCACCGTTTGCCAGCTTTATGTGGAGCAGTGTAACCCTCCTGAGGTTTTTGATCGCAAAATGTCCAATCCTTGTCGCGACAGAGCTGCCCCGGTTCCCGCCTGCTGGGGCATACATGGCAGTCATGACATGGTTAATAAGGGTTCTTTCTTTATGTGCTCCAAGTGTCTTGCCATGGTTAAACTTGGTGCCACCTCGTCGTCGTCGGTCTTGAAGTCCACTTGCAAAGGGCTCGGGCGTAAACTTAACGCCCAAACGAGAGTGCGTTCCTGGCCCAGGTTGAAGCTGATACGAGCCGGTCCATTGAGGAATCCTTTGAGGCCAAAGAGTCAATCCCTGCGGAAGTTGTGCAGCAAGGCGGTGGCAGTTCTGTTTCCCCTTGCTCTGCCCAACCTAAGCCCAAACCTAAGAGCAAGCCCAAAGCCAAGTCTAAGGACACCTCCAAACAGACCCGTTTGTCGTTTAGGTGAGCATCTTTCTAGGGCTGTTTCGAGGGTTGGGCTTCTAATGCTGTGGGGGCGAGTACTTTGCCGACGTAAGGGTCTTGCGTCCGTGCCTTTGTTTAGTGGGGAGCGGCTTAGGCTGTAGCTGTCGCCATCTCTCATGTTGGTTGACTGTACCCGTCCCGCTGGTATGCAATGTGGGATGTTGGTTTCGCGCTGTTGCATTTCTTGTGGCGAGGCCAGTCACCAGCGTTGCACAAATACTGCATCCTGTCACGCCAGTGCTTGAGGGGTTTGCCCGGCGTTAGGCTAGGGTTCTGCCCGCGCGCTTCCCCCTTGAGAGCGACCCCCGTAATCCTTTTGATTTCACGCCGGTGTGCGCTTGTCAGCTGCACCCGAAAACTGAAGTTGCTGGTCAAACAAGGCTGAAGGCAGATGCTTGGGCACCTGTGAGGCCCTGGTTGGTTTGCTTTCCAGCCAAATGCACGCCCGACTGCTTCCTTGACATAATGCTCATGTTGCGTTGCCTTCCCTACAGGGCTTCGGTACTGCTGCAGCGTGTGAGTGCGCAGCGTGTGAGTGCCTCCCGACGGCTTCGCGAAAGGGGCTCTTGGTGCGAATGTGCCTTCGGGAGGCTTGTCGTCTGTCGAGGATTGCCGCCTGTTCTTGATGCATCGCTGCTTTGTGGCCATGTGCCCAGGACAGTCGTGGTCCAGTGCACTTGATGAAAGTTCTCTTGGCTATAATGCTCATGACCCTTCTGTGGTACGTGCACTCGCGTGTGCGTACCACCGGGGGGCCTTCTTCGTCGCTGTGTACAGGCTGCTGGTAGCGAACTTGGTGTGTACAGGCGCTGTCAGCTGCCGTGGTCCGACTCAAGCTTTACTCGGGGCTATGGCCCCTGGGCTCTGGTCCTTTCGACTTGTGTCAGGCTTGTTTGCCTGTTTTGGTGGCCTTGCTAAGCCTGCCAGGCTTGCTGTGCTCCCTGGCTGCCCATGCTGGTCACCTCTGAGCTTTGGTGCATGGTCCAGCGCTGCTCTTACGCTCTTGTGTGCCACAGTCCCACCTTCTTTCCTTCGGGAGAGCTGGTGGGACTCCCGTAGTGCTGCAGTCCCCGCTTGCGTTGCGGATGTGCGTAGTGTAGAGTGGTGTGCTGTTTGATCTGTACAGTTTCTAGGTTCGTTAACGAAAGGCGGCCATCGGCCGCGGCATCTGCTGTCCGCACGGGAAGAAGAAAATCCCATTTGACCTTGGATGTCCTGATGTTTTCGGCATGTCTGAAGCTGTGAGGAGTGCTTTTGAGTTAGGAAGTGACTGCACGTTCGTTTCGTCTCGTTTCGTTAGTGCTTGAAGTGTTTTGCTTGGAGACAGACAGCTGCAAGGTGTTTCACTGTCAGTCAGAGCCCGACGCGACTCCGCTTTGGCTCAAGAAAAAGACCGAGTGCTGCGCGCTCTGTTTTTCACAAAGACCGCCACATCGGACCGCAAAACTGAAAGGCAGAACTTCCTTGGCTGAGATCCTTGAAGCTCCTGCAGCTCGAACTTGCAGTTGCCAGAGTTCCAAGTGGAAGTTGGAGCCTCGTGGAGGTGCTTGCAACTGGCGCTGCAAAGTGTGCAGGAAGACTGTAGCTCTTACAAACGTGGACGCGGACTTGTTTGGGGCCAGAGACTTCCTCTCAGTCTCTATTCTTCCAAGCTCCACCTCTCACCAGACGACTTCAGCTTGCT
The DNA here is from genome assembly GCA_905221615.1 of Symbiodinium sp. CCMP2592. Classification (NCBI taxonomy): domain Eukaryota; class Dinophyceae; order Suessiales; family Symbiodiniaceae; genus Symbiodinium; species Symbiodinium sp. CCMP2592. Next base: position 46,851 of record CAJNDT010000851.1, read on the forward strand.
TCTGGGTGTGGATCATCGGACACCGAACGTTTTTCGAGACCTTCAACCAGCACTTCGTGCCGATCATCGACCAGATGAACGACGCCATCGTGGTTGGAGGGTGCAGCGCAGATGTCGAGCTGGATGAGATTTCGTTTCGGTCAAGTGGTTGAGCCCACGGAATTGTCTGGCTCAGGTATCTGGCAGTTGCACGGCGTGGATCCAGTTTGGTTTGGCTGAAGCGTTTGGGCTACCGCATCACTCGAAAGGGTCAAGGTGGAGGCGGCCCCATTTCTGTTGAAGAGATTGTGGTCTTTTGGACTCTAACGAGCCAATTCTGGCAGAAGGAAGCGTTTGAAATGACGGCGCGAGTGAAGCACAAACCGCTCCACCCGGAATTTTCCAAGAAAATGCGGGTCCAAGTGTGGGTTGGAGACCACTACGAGGAGCAGCTAAGAGTTGGAGGGACCCAGAAGATAGATGGGTTTTTCGCGAGTTTCCGACGTGTTGTTGGAAGACGCCCCTTCTTCAACACTGTAGGCCCTTCCTCTGAAGAGAAGGCGCCCCGCATGGAGCAGCTCATGCATTTCCATGTGCGACTTTTCCAGCTGAAGCACTGGTTTGGAGGCCAAGATATGTTTGCCGTTTTTGGAAGCTTCGACAGTCTCAAAGAGACGTTGGGGCTGTGACTTGGGCATCCATGTCTGCCTTCAAACCGCCTTTCGTAAACCCGGAGCCTGTACAGCGCAATCCGGTAGTTGTTCGTGACGGAGTGCAAGTCCTCACCTTGGACTGAATGCGAAAACAGCTGTTGTTGACCGTGGGAAGGAGTGGGAGACACTTAAACCCGAACCTTAAACCCTAAACCCTAAACCCGAAAGCCGCTGGCGGCGCGCGCTTCGCGCGCGCCGCTAACTTCTTTTTAATTTAATTTAGTCTACCGCGCGAAACGCCGCGCCCGGCGAGAAGAACTCGCCGCGCAGCACAATGGTTCGATCGGATAATGCTTTATGCGAGCTCTCCTTGTGGGATACACGACATAGAGGTTTATCAAGCTACATCGACGCTCGCTTAAGCTTTGCCCGCGTGCTAACGACGCGCTGGAACTTTCCACATCCGCATACTTGGGCGGGATGTGCTACAGAAACATCCAGAAGGGAATCGTTGAGAGGAAGGTGTGAAAAATAGAGTTCTTGCTTTGTTCGATGGCACCAGTGGTGCACACTGCGGCTTCCAGGCGGCATGCACGCAAAAAGCACTCGGAACTGCTCCTCACTTCTTTGGATCGAGTATGGTCGCTTCTTTCTTGAGAAAACCTCGCTTTCAAGCGTCGCTCAAGAAACCACATGGTCAGATTTTCTCTCTCGACTTAACAAAGAAAGGCGCAACCACAAGAATCGAAAAGTACGCTTTCCACGGAGATCGCTGATGCGTTGGATGCGGAGTTGCAACTACAGTGACTTAGAGCTTCAGTGTGGCTCGAAAGTGAATGGCAGCAGATCAATGTTGCCGCAGGCGTGTCAGAGTGCAACCCATCTGCAGTAAATCTTGGAAGTAGTCCTGAGGGCTTTGAAACGCCTAGATCAACGGCGTACGGAGCGTCGCGGTCATGCAGACTGGAGCTCAGGCTTTTGCGATTGCTGCGAGCGCGATGGCGGCAATTCTTCCACCAACTCTGAAGCTGTTAAGCCAGACATCTCGAGTTTTCCAGCTTTGGCACAGCTCAGTTCGGATATAGAGTCTCTTTAGTACCAACATTGGTTAGTTCTGATTGGCGGTTTGGTCGGTGATGTGGTGGCATCAAGTTTTTGGATGTGGTTGACAAGCTTATGGGGTTTGGATTTCGTCATCACCCTTGGAAGGCCAAAGGTTGAGCCACTTGTACCGGCTAAGTTGCTTCAAAGGTGATGGGTGCATGTCAACTTTGGAATCTGTAGATTCCCGAGTCTATCAAAGTGGACATTGTGGCCTGCAAATGCAATCAATCTGCACCAGGTTCAGAAAAGGAGGTTATTCAGAAGAATCTCATGCAGTCCACTTGCATGAGTGGATTCGTTGGTACAACCGCTGTGAAAGTTGCAACATGTGACCTCCGGACTCGACCATTTTGTCCAAGAGCCTTACTACCATCACTAGCCAGTTTTGGCGCAGTATGAAGAAGCGAAGTTTCGAACGTTTATACTTCGTTCCATGTTAAAAATGGATGCTCAACCAACTTCGTCTGCAGTCCTGGAGTCTACAAGCACTTGCTTGCAGAGATGGAAGCCCTTGCAGTCTTTAAGACCACAGGTGTGAGTGCCCCTAAAGTTCGAGCTGTAGGCACGCCCAGTCCGTGAACATCTCTAAAGGCCAGTGGGCAGCCGCAGGCTTCAAAGCTCTGCAAGTTTTTCATGGGTACTTCGGGGTGTAGGCGGAGTCCTAAGTGCACGTTTAGCCACGACATGTCAGGACTTTCTCGTTAGAAGCGCAGCAAAAAGTGTTTAGCATGCCCGGTAGCTGGAGAAAGTCCAAAAGGGGAAAAGACAGCCAGGTGGAGGAAACACCAACAATGCTGCAGGCCACAGGCCTACAACGGCTGATCAGGCGTCTGCTGCAATCCAGCCGGGCGCGAGTCCAGGCCGAGCAGAGGACTGCCAGCGTTTATGCGGATGTTTGCAGCTGTTCTTCCGAAGCCTTTCCTCCTGCATCCACCCGAGCCGCTTGCGCGCAGTCTCCGGCGATTGAAGACAAACCTGCAGCGCAGAAGGAGCCTAAGCCGAGCATTAAGACCATCCATCTCACAGCCATTGAGCCTGGGCAGGTTTTGTAGATGGTAGTCCTAGTTTTTTGGCTTTGGTAGACAGTGGAGCCACTCATGCCCTTCGCGCTGCAAGTTCCGAAGCTGAATGGGCTAGTGCGCAACCCGTTGTCGTGTCACTGGCTGGAAAGAAGACTTCGGCTTTGCGTTTGTCTGCTGCTGGTACTCTTCTGTTGCCTTCCACATCCAGTGCCCAAACCATCGTGCGCTGGGTTCTGTCATCCAGCAGCTAGGGTATCGTTTGGATTGGACTGCCTCGCGATGCCGTTTGATTGCTCCTCCCCTCCGGGGTACGGTGTGCCCGGCGTCGCTCTCGTGTTGTGTCTGTTTTCCCGTGGTGGTTTTCGCCTGTCAGAGTTACTCCGCGGGCGCCTGTACCGGCCGCCTCCTTCACGTCAGGGCTGGCCTGTTGCGGCACTGCCCTTCCTCGAGGCGTGTGGCGTGGGGACACCGGTGCGTAGCGGTGGTTAAGAGATTCGCTCCGGCGGGTCTCGACCACTTCATCCTCCAGCTTTGCTCGGAGAGCTTCTGGTTGGTTGTCTTTCACCCGGTTCTTCTCAGCTCAGCACGAGTTCGGCTCAGGTACTTCCCTGCTCCGTAAGAGCGCGAACACGGGAGCCTCCTGTTCTGCTCTGCAGGGGACGGCCTCTCTCCTTGGGACGTGTAGCACTCCCGGTGAGGACGTGTCTCACTCCTCTGATGTGCAGCTCTGCGGGACGGGACGCTCCCTCCCGTAGGCTCCGTAGTGCAGAGCAGGGACGCTTTACGCTCCCTTAGGACTGTTCGCACTCCTTAGCACATCTGGGACGAGGTTACTCTCCCGTAGGACTTAGCTCCCTTTTTCCGCCTGCGGGCGATGCCTGCTCCAAACGGGGCGGAAGATCGTGGGAAACCCACGATAATTAATTGCGTTGGACAAGGCCTACGGGCCGCGGACTCTTCGCCGCTTCGAGGAAAAGGAAAAGGAAGAGGTTTTGGAAAAGGAAAAGGATATGGAAAGAAAGGAGGAAGAAAGCATCAGGCAGGCTGAAGGGAAAGGCTACGAGAGTGACAAAGGAAAAGGAAAAGGTGGACAAAACGGACCTGTCTGTTTCAATTGTGGTAAGACTGGACATTACTCTTCGGAGTGTTGGTTACCACCGAAAGGAAAAGGAAAGAAAGGAAAAGTTCGCAACGTCCAAGAGACAGGCGAGGAAGAATGGTATGAAGAGCAACCAAGTTCTTCTACACAGGCACAAGCAAGGCCACCACAAGGAGCAAAAGGAAATGAGCAAGTGCGTAGGTTGGTGACAACGCCTATGCCAGTAATTGAAGAAGTGTTCGACGATGAAGAAGAGTACGTCGATCTTGTAGGAATGTTTGAAGAGATGGTGATGGACTATGCAGCAAGAGCAGTGAAGGTAAACACAGTTATCTTCATGTCAAGCATGGTCGATGAGAGTGATGAAGAAGATTATGAGAAGGATGAACTTCACAAGTGGTATGAAGATCTGCAAGTGGACAAGCAGAATGCCAGTCAGGCAAGAGAAAGAGAAAGACTTTTCAGAAGCGTTCAAGATGAAGAGCCAGAAGTGCATCGAGTAAGGACTGTAAGCTCAAGCTATGCAGAACTAGTTGAAGTCGTGTTAGACAGTGGAGCGGATTGTCATGTACTTCCGCTATGCTACTACAGTGAAGACTTAGGAACAGTTGAGTTCCCAGCTTTGAGAATGGTCATTCAAGATGCTCAAGGCAACAGAAGAAGGACTACTGAAACAAGAGCGAACATCACGTTTGAATTCCAAAGAACAGATGGAAGAGTGATAAAAGTAAGAGACTCAGCTGTGTTCGGAGATGTAACACAACCACTATTTGCAGTAGGCAAGTTGTGGAAAGTCGGATGGGGACTTGATCCTCTAGACCAGTTCAATGCTTACCTGAAGAAAGGTTCAGCAAAAGTGCCCGTGAGGTTTGCAAGAAACTCAACAGTGACGGACCTCAAGATCTACAGAGCACAAGTGAAGGTTGAAAGTGATGAACCACTAGTGAGGAAGCTGACGCTGATCAAGCAGATGGAAGATGATTTCGAGAAGATGAAGTATTATCAAGTTTTCATGTCAGATGGGAAGCCAGCAAGGATCGACTATGACAAGTATGTGACTTATGACCCCACGTATGATGATGTGAAAGCATTCAAGTTCAGAACTACTTTGGTATCGAGGTACGATGGCGACAACATCGTATGGAGCGAACTGGAGTTTGTGGAGTGTGCTGAGAAGTGGGAAGACCGAGAAGAGATTGCGATAAACGCAGTTGAAGAGAACTCGGTGGTCATCACGATCTTGGAGAGAAAGTCTCTGGGACTTGAAGAGTATGGTGATTATGAAAGAACATCTTCAAAGAAGAAGAAGAAAGAACAAGAGAAAGAAGTGGAAGCAGCAGACGTGGAGATGGAGGTTCACAAAGAAGTAAAAGATACAAAGAAGAGAACGTGGAGCAAGTGGAAAAGGAAGCAGCAGAAGCAATGGAAAACCTGTTTCCAAGTGAACCACCTGAAGAAGAAGAAATGAAAGAATGGAAGAAAATCGAAGAGCAACTGCCAAAGTTAGGAGAAAAGATGGAAGAAGCTATGATTGTGGCAGGAGTTGAACTCAGCCCAGAAAGTTCACTCAAAGAGATGAGAACAGCATGTGAATTCATGAAGATAGGAAAGACTGGAAGTAAGACTCAGATATGGCAAAGGTTGAAGCAAGCTATTTCAGCAAACAAGATGAAGGAATTGGTTGAGATCTCCAAAGGACTAGAACTAGAATTCACAAGAGAACCAAAAGGAGAAAAGAGACCAGAAATGCCAACTGAGGAAGAAAGGAAGAAGCATGAACTGACGCACCTACCAAAAGCAGATTGGTGTGAAAGCTGTCAAGCGACAAGATCAAGAGAAGACAATTTCGATGTATCTGAGAAGAAGAATGAAGCATCGTTAGTCTCAATGGATTTCAAGTTCACTGGAACTCGAGATGAAGAGAACACAAAGGACAACAAGGACGCATTGACAATCGGATTTGTGATGGTTGATGAAGCAACAAAGTTCGTACATGTCATTCCAGTAGCGACAAAGGAAGTGACGGCATACGTTGTCGAAGAAGTCTGCAGAGTACTTATGCTGTTAAATTCGAAGGTCATTCTGAGAACTGACACAGAACCAGCAATGATTTCCCTGAGAAAGAAAGTACAAGGGATACGAAAGATGAAGAATCTCGATACAGAGATACAAGATGTAGCACCAGATGAACACCAAGGATTACAAGTTGAGAGATGGGTTCAAACAGTTCGGAACTTATCCAAGACACTGGTGTATGGAGTTGAATCACAAGCGAAAGTGAAGATCACTTCAGAAAGTACGCTGTATCCATGGGCAGCAAGACATGCAGCATTCCTGCTGAATAGGTTTGTTGTGAAGAAAGGATCAACACCCTTTGAAGTATTATTCGACAGAGAGTACAAAGGAACATTAGCGCCATGGGGAAGCGTAGTATTGGCAAAGCCTGTACCTAAAGTCAAAGAAAAGGGAGAAGCATGGAGAAAAGGAATCTTCGTTGGAAAGGACTCGGTGAACAACCTGAATCTGATAAGCACAAGACAAGGAATCATCAAGAGCAGAACGATAAGACAGTGTACGCCACTGTATGATGTCGAAGTGTTAGCAGAAGCGACAGGGACACCGTGGAACTACACACAAGACATGTTGGTAGGAAGAAAATCAACGAAGCGATTGCCACCACACAGTGGAATCGAGATAGCAACTGGTGACAAGCCAGAGTTGGTTCCAAGAAGAGAAAGAAGTCAAGAGCAAGAAGATGAATTGAAGGATTATAGCCCAAGCCAAGAGGCAGCATCAGATCCGCCAAGCGAGACTGAACAAGACATGGATGAAGATCCAGGTGAAGGACATTCAGGATCAACAAGCAGCAGTTCAAGCAGTCGTGGAAAAGGAGTCACGAGAAGAAGGAGCGAAAGGAGTGATGATTCTGAAGAGCTGATTCGAGGAGAGAATCCTCCGCCATCATCGCCCAAGAGGAACCTTGAAAAAGGCGAGCAGCCAGAGGCGGTGAGGCAGAAAATGGATGTAGGCACAACGCAAGCCGAAGAACGGCCAGAGAAGTTTGTGGCCATTGGTGAAGGATCCTCGGGACAAGCATCAAGTTCGGTAAGAAGAGTTATCGACATGAGAAGTGTAAAGAAGATAGAACCATTCCTGAGGAAAGAACTTCCGCAATATCACGATGACGAAGAAGTCGAGTTGGAAGAATTTGAAGAAATGGAAGCACAGTTCGATGAAGAAGAAGAAGAATGGCAAGAATCAGATGGTGAAGAAGAGATACCAGAAGACATGCCAAAATGGTCGAATGATTTCGAAAATGGACCACCAAAGCTAGCAGATGAAGAAATGGAGAAAGTCGAAGGAGTGTCCAAGAAGCACGAATTGGAAAGACTTGAGAAGATGAAAGTGCTGAACAAGTTGCCAAAAGGAACAGATGTTTCGAAGTACAAGTTTCTCTCGACAAAGATAGTGTACGATTGGAGGCACAGGGACAAAGAATGGAGAAGAAGAGGACGATTAGTAGCAAGAGAGTTCAAGTGGTTAGGTGATACAGACATTGCAAGTTTGTTTTCGCCAACCGGCGTAGCAAGCACAGTGAAGCTACTTTCAGCCCTGTTCGCATCTTCAGAAGGGTACACACTCGGCAGTATTGATGTAGGTGACGCCTATTTAATGGTGGAGCAGGAAGAGCCGACGATTGTCGAAGTCGATGGAGAAATTTATGAACTCGGGTACACGTTGCCCGGACAGCGAATCGGCAGTGCAGCTTGGTTCGGGAAGTTGAAAAGCTACCTAGAAGAGTATGGGTTAGCAAGTGATAGTGGACCCCCGGCACTATTCTCAAGGAAGCCAGACAAAGAAGGATTTGGAATAATCGTGCTGAGTCATGTAGATGACATGGAGCTATACGCGTCAAAAGAAGAATTCAAGAAGTTGGTCGAATTCCTGAGAAGCAAAGGATTGAAGATCAAAGTGCAATGGATGAGAATGAAGGATCAATGAGTTTCCTGAAGAGAAGTTTCAAGTCAATGGGAGATGGAAACGTAGAGATCACGATGAACTCAAAGTACATCGAAGGACTGGTAGAAGTGCTCAAGCTGGAAGGAGCATACCCTAAGAAACTACCGTGTCCAGCGGACAATGGAAGATCGTTCCAGACAAAATAACAGAATGTTCAATTTTCCCTCATGCCCGATTTAGCACCAGTTTCACTGCGTATCTCCGTAGGTCAAACGTAGGCTCAAGACAGCCTGACAGCAGAGCGAGTAGTGAGAAAAGATTCCGAAGCTCGCGCCGTGCTGTGACAAGGATACTGGTTTAAGGGTTTAAACTTTCATGGTAGCGCAGCTGTTGGCAAAGGCCAGCAGCTGATCAAGCAAAGATCCAGGGAAGCCAGCCAAGAGCTGGAAAAGGTGAAAAGTGTTGAACAGGAAGTTACGGTTTACCAAGAGCATCCTGTCGGAGAACAGCGAGGAGTTACGGCTAAGCCAAGAGCACCTTGCAAAGTCGGAGAAAGCGTGGAAGTGAAGACCTTGGGCCAGATATATAAGGACCTGCCAAAGTGTTGAAAAGATGCAGGAGCAACAACAAGCTCAACAAGCGCAGCACCAGCCGAACCCCCAGCAGGCGAGGTTGGAACAGCTGATGAATACGCTAGGCCAAGCTACAGAAGCGATGGCAAGAGTTGCACAAGGAACAGCAGTGCAGCAACAGCAGTTGACAACAGCAATGGATGCATTGGCAAAAGCCCAAGCATCACCGACTCGAATGAGTCAGGCAGCCCCTTCGGGAGGCCAGCCAGCTTCAGTAAGTTTTGATACTGGAGGTAAGATCCTCAAGCCACCGGAATCGTTTAATCCAGCTACGATTGAAGAAGAAGTGTCACAATGGAGTGACTGGTCATTTACGTTCAAGAACTTCTTAGCGTTCATGGACCAAGAATTCCTGAAGGACCTGAAGTCAGCAGAAGAACAAAAGGCTGTGATAGGAATGGAGGTGACAAATGCATTCTTCAACAATGATCAAGGAAGAGTCAACAGAGGAACGAAGCTTTACTCAGTGTTAAGCAGTTACTTGAGAAACAGACCTCTGAAAGTCCTGAGAAGTGTAAGCGGGATGAATGGATTTGAAGTGTGGAGAAAGTTGACGGCTGAATTAGAGCCGACATCTCGTTCAAGGAGTCTAGCAATGGCTCAGGCATTGGTTGGATTCCCAGCCATGAGTAAACGAGCGTCGTTGATGGACTACGTCCTGACATACGAGAAGCTCACAGCAGAGTACGAAAAGCTCTCAGGCCAGAAGTATGATGGAAACTTGAAGATTGGTACACTGCTGAAAGGAATACCGCAGCACCTCAAGCAGCATGTGATGGTTGATATCACTGATAAGACCACGTATGAAGAGTTAAGAGCAAAGCTGCTACAATATGAAAGAAGCAATCAGACATGGTCAGCTGAAAACATCTTAGGATCGTTGAGTGTTCCAGACCCAACGTCGCACTCAAGCAACAAAACTTACCAAGGACCAATCCCGATGGAACTCGATAGATTGCACATGAGGAAAGGTAAAGGAGATGGAAAAGGAAAAGGTGATAAGGGAGGAAAAGGAAGCCCTTATGGAAAAGGAAAGGACAAAGGAAAGGGCAGAAGATATGGAAAAGGAAAAGGTGGTAGAGGAAAATCAAAAGGAAAAGGAATGGCTCAAGTCTCCGCTCAAGCTAGCTCTAGTGCCACACTTCGTGGACGTAGAGAGTTGCGTGTTTCAACTAACGGGCCTGGGGCTCTCAACTTGCTTTTCGACGAGGTTCAAGGCCCCCACAATCCCAGTTTTAGCCTTCTCTCTGAGCCATAGCGCCCCTGACTTGGGTGTGGCTCCCACCCCTTGCTTTTCGCGTGGCCGTAGTGGATCGGGCTCGCCCTCCACCAGGACCGGCCTGAAGACAGCAAGGAAGTGGGCTATCACTCCTTCACAGGTGCGCTTCTGGGACGTGACTGCCACTCCCAAGCGCCGTGAGCCTTTTTTGTCTTTCTGCCGTGCAGGGTTTAGGGCTCTTTCAGGTTGCAGACCCTTTTCGTCCCCTTCCTGGACAGTAGCTGGTGGTGCCTAGGCCCTTTCAGCTGCTCCGACACGAAGTGGGCAAGGAAGGGCGCTCTGCACGACCCTGCCCTGCGAAATTGATAGGAGGAGCCGGTACAGACGAGTGCTTCGAAGCCCACTGCTTCTGTGCACTGCTCAGGGCTCGGGCGCTGCCTGCGGCAGTCGCTGCCCTCCGCCCGCCCTTTTAGGGTCCCAGCACGTGCGCAGTCTCACACCGGTTTTCTTTGGTTCTGTTTCAATTCCTTCTCCTCGGCCGCCCTGGCAATGAGGATTGAGTTACGGCAAGGAGGACCCCCTCCTCAGGCACTTTCGAGGTCTATCTGCCTATCCCTTAGGCGATGGCCTTTAGGAGGGTTCTTTGTTACATCGCCTAGGTCTGTGAGGGTGGCTCCCCTCTGCAGTCCCTTTATGGCGTCACCGCCCTGTGTCTTGCCTACGACACACTGCGGCGATGAAGCTACTGCTGCTTTCCTGGCTAATAGGGACGTGTTGCCTCCCACTCCCTGGCCTCCTTGTGGAGGTTGGCGTTTTTCGTCAGCAGTTAGCTTTTGTACAGCGCTCCCTGGTGCTTTGCACGGCACTGTGCTCGGTATCAGGGATGTCCGCCTGGTTGGCCTCTTTAGGCTCCGCAGGCCCCCTGGCCCAATGCAGCCCTAACTCGTCTGCAGGCACGTGGGCCCCGCGCCACCTGTTAGGAAGATGAGGGGCAGCGTCGTCCCTGCGCCTTGTTGAGGGGAAGCGTTGGCCCTGCGCTTTGTTGAAGGGCGTGGGCGGTTAGGGTTGCTTTCGGGTTAGGACCTGTTGCTCCGATGGGGCTCTGCCGGACGCCACGACACGTGGCTTTTTTGTCGAGGGAGGCCTCCCCTCCGGGGTACGGTGTGCCCGGCGTCGCTCTCGTGTTGTGTCTGTTTTCCCGTGGTGGTTTACGCCTGTCAGGGTTACTCCGCGGGCGCCTGTACCGGCCGCCTCCTTAACGTCAGGGCTGGCCTGTTGCGGCACTGCCCTTCCTTGAGGCGTGTGGCGTGAGGACACCGGTGCGTAGCGGTGGTTAAGAGATTCGCTCCGGCGGGTCTCGACCACTTCATCCTCCAGCTTTGCTCGGAGAGCTTCTGGTTGGTTGTCTTTCACCCGGTTCTTCTCAGCTCAGCACGAGTTTCGGCTCTGGTTCTCGGCCCTGCTCCGTAAGAGCGAGAACACGGGAGCTTCCTGTTCTGCTCTGCAGGGGACGGCCTCTCTCCTTGGGACGTGTAGCACTCCCGGTGAGGACGTGTCTCACTCCTCTGATGTGCAGCTCTGCGGGACGGGACGCTCCCTCCCGTAGGCTCCGTAGTGCAGAGCAGGGACGCGTTACGCTCCCTTAGGACTGTTCGCACTCCTTAGCACATCTGGGACGAGGTTACTCTCCCGTAGGACTTAGCTTCCTTTTTCCGCCTGCGGGCGATGCCCGCTCCTACCGAGGCGGAAGACCATGGAAAACCCATGGTAATTAAGTGCATGTCGAGGGCCTACGGGCCGCGGACGCTTCGCCGCTTCGAGAGAGAAAAGGAAAAGGAAGAGGTTTTGGAAAAGGAAAAGGATATGGAAAGAAAGGAGGAAAAAGCATCAGGCAGGCTGAAGGGAAAGGCTACGAGAATGATAAAGGAAAAGGAAAAGGTGGACAAAACGGACCTGTGTGTTTCAATTGGTAAGACTGGACATTACTCTTCGGAGTGTTGGTTACCACCGAAAGGAAAAGGAAAGAAAGGAAAAGTTCGCAACGTCCAAGAGACAGGCGAGGAAGAATGGTATGAAGAGCAACCAAGTTCTTCTACACAGGCACAAGCAAGACCACCACAAGGAGCAAAAGGAAATGAGCAAGTGCGTAGGTTGGTGACAACGCCTATGCCAGTGATTGAAGAAGTGTTCGACGATGAAGAAGAGTACGTCGATCTTGTAGGAATGTTTGAAGAGATGGTGATGGACTATGCAGCAAGAGCAGTGAAGGTAAACACAGTTATCTTCATGTCAAGCATGGTCGATGAGAGTGATGAAGAAGATTATGAGAAGGATGAACTTCACAAGTGGTATGAAGATCTGCAAGTGGACAAGCAGAATGCCAGTCAGGCAAGAGAAAGAGAAAGACTTTTCAGAAGCGTTCAAGATGAAGAGCCAGAAGTGCATCGAGTAAGAGCTATCAACTCAAGCTATGAAGAACTAGTTGAAGTCGTGTTAGACAGTGGAGCGGATTGTCATGTACTTCCGCTATGCTACTACAGTGAAGACTTAGGAACAGTTGAGTTCCCAGCTTTGAGAATGGTCATTCAAGATGCTCAAGGCAACAGAATAAGGACCACTGAAACAAGAGCGAACATCACGTTTGAATTTCAATCAACAGATGGAAGAGTGATAAAGGTAAGAGATTCAGCTGTGTTCGGAGATGTAACACAACCACTATTTGCAGTAGGCAAGTTGTGGAAAGTCGGATGGGGACTTGATCCTCTAGACCAGTTCAATGCTTACCTGAAGAAAGGTTCAGCAAAAGTGCCCGTGAGGTTTGCAAGAAACTCAACAGTGACGGACCTCAAGGTCTACAGAGCACAAGTGATGGTTGAAAGTGATGAACCACAAGTGAGGAAGCTTACGCTGATCAAGCAGATGGAAGATGATTTCGAGAAGATGAAGTATCATCAAGGATGGTTTTTCATGTCAAATGGGAAGCCAGCAAGGATCGATTATGACAAGTATGTGACTTATGACCCCACGTATGATGATGTGAAATGCGAACGGACTGCGATGCCTTGTCAAGTTCTAAGGTGTCACTATAAGAGCTGTGAACAAGACCGTGTAAAGTGCAAGAGAAGGGGGCACGCTACGCGTCCCTCGACTCTAAGGGGGCACGCTACGCGTCCCTCATCTTTACCTTTCTATGTGACCGCCCACGCAACGTTTGGCTCAAGTCAATGCCCATAGCTAAGTGCTATAAGTGTCTTCTATCCTGAGCAATCAGAGTTATCCCGTTGCACAGACGAACCGCCGCCGGCAGTGAGTGCAAAAGGAACGGCCGCCGGTTCTGCCTGCATAGGATTGCACGCGTGGAAGTGTAAGAGAGACAGGGTCCAGTCTGTGGAGAGTGCAAGCCAGCCACACCTACATTCATTACAGCTCTGGTGGGGAGAGCAGCAACCTAGTCGAGATCAATCCCCCACGCAGGTTATCAGCCGTACGCGGCTCTGCCTTTCTACAGCAACGACTACTTGATCTACTACGACCACAATGAACTCGGGATCAAGCCAAGATACGACAATGACTTTCGGTGCCGATGTGGCAGCGCCAGCCGTTGGTGAATCAACAGCTGATGACACAGTGGTGCAATCCGTTGATAGCTCCACGGAAGATGACAAAGGTCAATCTTCTGCGCTTGCCATTGCAAAGGCAGTTCCCAAGGTGAAAGCAAAGAGTCTACCAAGAGCATCTACGCCTTCGCGTCCGACATCCACAGGTTCGAGGACGGGCAAGGCTCCCGAACGACGAGCCGAAGCGTCTGGTTTTCAGGCACCTCGGACTACGTCCAGGGCCAAGGACAAAGGAGTGAAGACCTTGGAAAAGAAGTCAAGACCATCATCTTCGAGAAGCTCTTCAGCACGATCGAGGACTTCGGCTACTCGTGGGCGTGACAAATCCATGACTTGGAATCGGATGGTTACCAATCAACCACGTGATGCTGACGATCTGGATATGACTCTGGACACTATCCCAGCACGTGGCGATGCGTCATCGGTGACCACGCCAGCCATAGCCGATGGTCCGAATGCCTATCAGGAACTGACGATTTCGCAACAGCTCGAAGCATCTAACCTTGCGCAGCAGATGTACTATCGCAGTCAGATGCAAGAATACGAAGGAGTTGTTCAGACCCTGATGGACAAGATCAAGGAGATGCAACAAGAAGATGAAGGATCTGGAATTCGCATTGAAGAATTGGAACGACAACGTGACCATGCATGCTTAGCCATGAGGCACATCAACAATGTCAATCAGGAGATGAAGCGAGACTATGAAACAGCTTTGTTTCGCATGGATGAACAGAACTCTGCTCAACAACGTCAAGCACATGCCGTTGCCGAGGAGTTAGCTCAACAGCTACACGTGTTCCGCACGGAGGCAGCCACTAACTTTGTGCAGTTGGAGGCAAGAGCGCAAGGCGATGGTGAGCTTATGGCACGTGAGTATGAGCGTCTGACTCATGAACTTCATGAACATGCCAGAGAGAACTTGGTCCTCCGGTCAAACACAGCAAGTTCGGAACAAGCCTTACAAGCAATGCAGGAACGATTCCACTTGGTCAAGAACCAGGAGTTGCGGGCCGTGAACGAGATCCAAGGGCTAGCTGGAAACAGCGCAGCCATTGATCAAGAACGATTTCGGCTTCGCGAACGTCTTGGCGAAGAAGAAGAGTACCGCAAAATGGCTGTGAAGAGGATGCAAGATGCAGAGGACCGTCTTCATCAGAATGAAGATCATGCAAGGCGATCATCATTGCCTACCTTGCACGACGAGCTGAGTGAACTCAGGAAAACGCTCAAAGCACAAGAAGATCTTCAAGCGAGGACACGCAGCGAATTGGAGGCAGCGCGGAACTCCAACTATGGAGGAGCGACACGGCCTTCAAGCATGCCCATGTCTTCGAGGACTACTGAGTCTGGCTGGGAGCACGTAGGAAAGGAAGTAGTGCCTGCATTTTCCGTAGGAGGTGAGGTACGATCCCCTGAAATACGGTCCCCGAGTCAAGTTAGTCCAGTCGCCAAAGAGAAGTTCGCATTCTCGGAATCGGACAAGGACAAGAACCTTGTGATGGATGGAATTCCATTCACCGGTGGAAACTTCTTCACTGGCCGCAATTCAATGCCAATCGTGGCGGATGCAATGCCCGAGCACTACGTGCCAGGTATTAGCAGCCCAGCACTTGCGCGTTCCACGCCTAGTGCAGCCACTTTGTTCGGCATACCAAGCGGATTTCATGGGAAAAGTGATGCGGCAGCCGTGCGTGATCGACAGCTACGCGAACTCTTGGAGGATCGCGGGATGTTGGGATCGAAGTCCACAGCATCTGCCAGCTCCTCAAGACCTGTTGGTGTCGACGGTATCACCGCATCTACGAAGGGCAACGACCTCATCGGTCCCCCTATTGCCTATGACGATTCCATTCATGAAGCAAGGAGACGTCAGATCGAGAAAGAGGTCGCGGAACGGTACGAGGAGAAGATTGCCGATCTGCGAAGCGAAGTACTCAAGGCCCAGAAAGCCGAACAACGTCTCAGAGCTGATCGTGATGAGTGGAGATTATTCGCTGAAACGATTCAGGAGGATAATGGAGACGATGACGGTGACGAGGCTGGCGACGAGAACGAAGATGGAGAGCACGATGAAGGAACCGGCACGGGGTATGACCCTCCTGACCCGCCTGATGATGATGATAAGAAGAAAAGCGGTGGAGGCAAACCTGAATCGGATCCTGGATCTCATGCGCGTGATCCTGATGGAGACGCAGATCCTGAAGTCACGGAAGTGAGAATTTCCAGGAGGGAGGCCGACAAAGTGACCGTACCTCCATGGCCTACTCTCACTCACCTCAACAACTGGCGATCCGTATGCACGGCGAATGTCTTAGGAGCATCAGCCGATCCAAATCATGAGGACTGGATGTTATGGCTGGCACCAGCATTCAACCCATTCCCTGATGTCGAAGCACTGAACGATTCAGGACACAAGAAGTTTAAGAGCGTAGACGTCAAATTGGGGATCGCAATGGTCGCAATGCTACGTGCTGGTGGTGACAAATCTGCTGACCTGTACCTGGAGGTGAACCGGAAGGCCAACGATTACATCAGCAGGCCCGAAGGGAAGATCATCAAAGGACGACAAATCATTGCGATGATGTATGAAAGCTTTCGAACGCATGATCGTCTCGACATGATCATCACTCTCGAGTATCTGGTGAAGCTCCAGTACCAAGGCGACAACAAGCTTCATACGTTCAAGCAGACGTGGTTGGAAGTTCTGGGACGGATGAGGCCAGAAGACATACCATCCAAAACAGCTCTCCGTGATTGCTTGTACAGCAAGATCAAGGACTCGCCCGCAATGAAGATGGAGTTGGGCATGCACTACGAACACTTGCCCTACAATCATGAAGACCGATCGTACGACAATTTGATGAAGATCATTGACCGTACCATCATGCGGAGACGAGAACAATCAAATCTCACTCAGACCCAAATTGGCTTGCGCCAGATGCTTGAGGGCAAGGATTTGCTTGCTGCACCGGCCAAGGTACCTGAGAAACCAACGCCTAACGCAGCTCCATCCGCAAAGGTCAAGGCTTCGCCGACCAAGCCGGATAAAGCAACACCTGTACTACCTCAAAGCAAAGCGAAGAGTCATGCGAAAACCAAGCCAAAACCCAAGAAGAAGACGAGGAGTGAGTCAGCGGACAACAGAGGTGACAAGAGCAAGAAGCAAATCCGCTGCAAGTTCCATTTCACAGATGCAGGGTGTCGAAATGGTGACAAGTGCCCATTCAGTCACTCGAAGAAGACTCCAGAGCGACCCTTTACGCCGAGGACGAGAACTCCAAGTCCATCTGGAGGAGGAGGAAACAGGATATGCTACTCGTTCAAGAACACAGGCTCGTGCTCAAGAGAGAATTGTCCTTTCAAGCATGAGGCAGCAGCTACCCCAGCTCCGGAACCAAAGGCAAAGGCTAAAGCCAAATCCGAAGCGAAGGCAGCTCCAGCGAAGCCGAATGCCAAGGCCAAGGCGCTCCCTGCGGCACCCGCCATCAGATTGTGCCGAAGGTGGAATCCATCAGCTCCGGCGATATGGAAGCGATCTTCAAGACAAGATGAGGAGGAGTCAGATTGTCCATCCGTTGACAGCGACGCTGATTCGGATTGTTCAACAGACGACGAATCCTCGGGACCGACTACGTCGACCCGAAAAGGGATCAAGCGTAATGTGACATTCGCCGATGACGTGAAGTTCATTTCTTCGTGTCCTAGAAGATCGAAGAAGGACAAAGAGCGGAAGGTGAAGTACGTCGACATGGAAGCGCTTGTTAACGATGAGGATCGCGCCGTGAATTTGGAATTCGCCAAGCATAAAGCGAGATTGAGGGCACAGATTATGAGAGACATGGTTGACGACGATGATGATCAATGTGGAGATCGAGTTTCATTCGTGCGAATCCCAGGAACGTCTCGGGTGGAGGAAGTCTCCTTCTACGACGGTGAGGATTCCATCGTTGAGCGTGAACTCGATGCTGCGCACAGCAAGCGGATCATCAATCAAGGTGTATGCAAATGCATGGTTCAACCAGTCATCCTCAAGAAGAAGATCAAGTTTCTCATGGACACTGGGTGTGGCCACGACCTCATATCTCAGAAGAAGATCGAGAAGCATAGTCTCGAGACACTCGTGACTCCAGAGCCCATATCATTTCAGACAGCAAATGGAATCACCGATACCGATCTCGTGTCGAACTTCCAGACTGAGTCGTTCGAGGAACCGATCAACGCTTACGTGTTGGACGACACACCATCGGTGCTTTCCATAGGCAAGAGATGCATGAACTTCAACTACGGGTTTGTGTGGCCACCCGGAAGGGAACCATTCATGATCAACCCGCAGGGCAAGAGGATATCTCTGTTCGTGAACGGTGACATCCCGTACATTCGCGCCGGGAGTTCCAAGTCACTTGTTCATGATGATCCGGAGGCCAAAGCGATCACCGAAATCTTCAAGAGTGTGCTAACCGCAGGTGACGTTGACGTCAGTGTCGCAGCTGCCGCTGAAGCTGCACCAAGCGAGGTTGAAGCAGAAGAAGAAGGTGACGATCATGAACGGCCTCCTGATCCTGAACCCCAAGAACCTCCTATAGAAGAAGTGCCAGAGTCCGAGGCCGGACGACCTCCGGACGACGACGAAGGAAAAGGAGTGGGTGAAATTCCATTGGACGGTGACGATGAGGTGATCATTGATGTGGAAGGCGACGGTGCGCCGAGCCGCAAGGCCAGAGTCGGAACACTGAAAGCCGAAGCTAAGACGTTGGCACATCTGTGTACTCATCGCTACCGCAACCCATATTGCGAATCGTGCATACGCGCGAAGATGAAGCACTTGCGGACACAACGAGGTGCGTTTCAACGTGTGATCAAACACTGGGGAGATCTTGTGACGTTCGACTTCCTCGATATGCGCAAGGCCGCCGAAGCAGGTATCGGACTCGATGATGGAGCACGTGAAGTTCTAGTCATCAGAGACATCGCCACCAAAATGATCGCAGCGATACCCACGGCTTCAAGGAGCACTGACGAGGTCGTCATGGCCATCAGACGCCTAATGGGAAGACGCAAGATTCATATGGCGTATAGTGATGAAGCACCAGAGTTCGATTCAGCTATGGCGCAGTTGAAGATCGTGATAGATCATTCCCTTCCAGGGAAACCCAGTAACAATTCACTCGCTGAACGGTCAAATCAAGAAGTGATCAACACAGTCGCAGCATCCATGCTACACGCCGGATTACCCGCCCAATACTGGTCTTTTGCGCTGAATTGCGTCATGCAGAACCTCAACATCGAAGACGTGGAGGGCGATGGTGATTCAGCATGGAAACGTATGACTGGAAAGGACTTCGAGGGAAAAGCCATACCCTTTGGGGCCAAAGTCTTCTTCAAGCCTACGGATACAAGGCCGAAGACATATGGCAACAAGTTCGATCCAAAGGGGATCCCAGGCATTTTCGCCGGATACATCATCACTGCTGGTCAAGGATGGTCCAAGAAGTATCGCGTGTGGGACATGAAGGAATTTGCCAATGCGAACTTGTCAATGGACGCATCTGTTCCCAGGAAGTTGATGAGACCGTACGAGACAGAAGTTATCTACTTCCCAGAGGAGATAACGTTTCCCCTGAAAGCCGAGTACGAGAGGATGAACTCAACCATTGAGGGACTAAGGGACAACGTTGACCTTGCTGGCAAGGAGATAAAAGACGTCGATGACGGGGATGACGGTCCGCCTGGAGGAAATGGTGGCAACGGGGATGATGATGATCAAGATGGTCTTCTTCCTCCACCGGATCCCGGAGAAGATCCCGACGTACAGGACATAGATCCATCTGACATAGAGACGGAGCCGTCCGGCGAAGTCTTCAAGTCAGCAGAACATGAAGCTATTGATGCTATAGGAGACAAAAGACTCGAAGAACTAGACGAAGAACTAGGTCTACGTGCAGCACCGCCTCCTTCTGAACCAAAGGTCACTGGAAAAGATCGACGATCGCCCCGCGAAGTCGGTCCAACCGGTAGACTCATCCCCGAAGGAGACATCGAAGAACCTGGAGAGATTATCAAGATCTTGAAGGAAAAGAAGTTGGCTCCCGAGGAGATTGAACATTGGAGTACGGGGAAGAAAGGGGACGGCATTGTATATCTCACCGACGATGGTGAAGCCTGCAAGATCGACAAAAGGGGAGTTCCGTACAAGATCCGAAGTGATGGTCGACGAACACTTCCTACACGGCGACCTATCCATTCCTATTCTCCGGAAGCATGGAAGAAAATGAGTGAAGCGGAGAAGAAGGCAGCGTACAAGAAAGAAAAACGAGACAAAGCTCGAGTTGCCAAGAAAGACCGGAAGAAGGCTGTGATAGGGAAGAAGATAGTCACCAAGATTTTGGACAACATGATCTTTCCCAAGATTGTTCCATGTGAAGAAATCGATCTGCAACTCAACGTGCCCATTGATGACGACGATGGATGGTCCTGGGCACAATCCTATGTGGATCAATACACACAAGAACAATTCTTGGCGGACGTCGTGCCGGCTGTTCCGGCACACATGGTCATGGATGACAACTGGATTCCGTCTATGCCGTGTACGACTTCTCACAGAAACGTACATCGGGAAAAGAATCAGGCAGGAGGATCATGCTTCAATGCCATGGTCACTCGACCCGTCACACGCAAGGAGATGGTCAACAACCCCAAGGCCATGGAAGCTTTCATGAAAGAATGGAAGGGATTGTGGGACCAAGAGGTGTTTGATTTCTCAACTACGCGTGAATATGACGACGTCGTCGCTGAGGCAAAGAAGAAAGGTGAGAAAGTACATATGGCGCGAGTACATGGACTGATATACGAGAAGAACTATCAGCTCAAAGAGGACGATCCTGCCAGGAAGTTCAAAGGGCGAGGTGTACTACTCGGTGATCAGGTCAAAGACCAGAACATGGAAGCCGCATTGTTTCAGGATTTGGGGAATTCCCCGGCTACGTTTGACGCCTCACGGTGGGCAGATTATTACGGATGCCTTCCTGGCAACGATGTCCAGATGGCGGATGCTATCCAAGCATACATTCAGGCGAGACTATCGGGAACTCCATGTTGGGTTGAACTGCCTGATGAAGCCTGGCATCCATCTGCGAAACGGCATAAATTCCGCAGACCTGTGTGCCGCCTGATCAAAGCTCTGTACGGACATCCTGACGCAGGAACCATGTGGGAACAACATTGCCACACCGCGGTACAGAAAGTAGGATTCAAGCCAATTGGCGACGAATGGCCCTCATTGTATTTCCACCCGCAAATGAAGCTCTTACTTGTCATCTACGTGGATGATCTCAAGATGGCAGGACCCAAAGAGAATCTACCCAAGGGCTGGGACATGCTGCGCCAAGAACTCCGATTGGAAGAAGAAACGCCACTAGGTTTGTATCTGGGTTGTCGCATCTCCAAGGGCGAGGCAACGTTGCATGACAAAACGAAGGTGCAGACCGTTACCTACGACATGGAGACGTACCTGGACATGACAGTCAAGAAGTACTGCGACGTGACTGGGTTCGATCCGACAAAATTCAAGACGGTACCATCGCCGAGTCCGGCTGAGGAGACTAAGAATCACCCAGCTCGCGCTCCGGCACAGTCAGGTAAAAGCCATCGATGCACGTGGTGTGGACACACCATGCCTGTTGATAAGGACGGTCGGCTTGTTCCGCCTCCACCTATTCCCAAGGCGCCAGAGGAAGAGGAGATCAACGAGGCTAATCGCGGCGCACTTGCTCCGCAGGCAGCAAGCATTCTCATGAAATTGCTTTATGCCGCGCGCATTTGCCGCTTTGATCTTCTGCGCAGTATCAACAATCTCGCACGCAAGATCACGAAATGGACCAAGAAGGAGGATGCTCTTCTTCATCATCTCATGGCCTATGTGCACCAGTCCAAACATCACATGATGATTGGATGGGTCGGGAACTCCTTGGAGGACTCGTCCATCGGGCTGTTTGCAGATGCGGACTATGCAGGTTGTGGAGAAAGTTTGAAATCTACCTCCGGTGCTCACTTGCACATTCAAGGTTCTCACACAAGATTTCCCTTGGCGGGACTTAGCAAAAGGCAGGGGTGCTTGAGTCATTCCACACCTGAGGCCGAGATTGTCGCGGCCGACTTTGCCATGTCACGTCTTGGATTGCCTGCTATCACGTTGTGGCAGCAGCTTGGGGGGCAAGACCCCAACTTCGTCTTCTACGACGACAACCAGACCATGATCGGGGTGATTCGCACGGGCAAGAATCCGACTATGCGTCACTTGGAACGTACCCACGGCATCTGCATTGGTTGGATGCATTCTATCTTTCAGGAAGGTTACGTTTCTCTTGCCTATGAGGTCACTGCCAAGATGTCCGCGGACATACACACCAAGTCGTTCAAGGATTCTGTGTCCTGGACACATGCGTGTCAGCTCATCAACATTTTTCCGCCGGCTCTCATTGGCTCCCAAGAGATTATGGATCTGATGCGCCCTACTCATACCCAAAGTACGGATGAGAAGGGGCAACAGCATTACTCGTTCAAGAGCGAGGTGCCTTGTTTTCCTTACACGCAGACGCCGATCCTCCCTCAGGTGTTGTATCGCGCTGGATTGTCGAGTAAGGAAGGCTTGCAAGAACATGACAGTGTGGACCCCATCCTGGTTGTCAAGTTCCCGCGCATGTTGCGGGGGCCGCCTTCCGCGTTGCCGCCTGGTCGTTACCTTCGGTCGACTTGGATTCTTCGTGAAGGGCAGTGGCACCAGATGGAGGATCGTGCTGCTATCCTTGATCAACCGGGCAAGTTCGACCGCTATGTGGAGCGTGCTGTGTTTCAGTACCATCCGGTCCGGGGGCATTTGCGCCCCGCAGCTATTGCGGACGTCCTTGCGCCGCCGTTTTTGCCTCCTCCTGAACCGCCTTTGGGCCAGTCTTATGTGCGCGCCCTGCCCGCCAAATGGCGAGCGGTGGTTGTCACACTGGCGCGTGCCATCCATGGGGGGTACCAGGGCTTTACATTGCCTCTTTGTTTCAACGGCCAGTCCAAAAGTCAAGCCTCTCAATTCGGTTATGACCACTGGTCGTCAGTGTACGAGGATGTATGGCATGATGCGGCTGAACAGAAAAGGGAATATCAAGGATATGATGGAGCAATTGTGCCTCACGTGGTCAATTTCGCCGAAAACAAACCCAAGGAGGGCCTGGTGATCCAATTCCTCGACCACGATGGAGGGTTGGTCCATACCTACAAGAATCCTTACAGCCGGTGGAAGTACCGTATCACTATCAAAGATGCTCCAAAAGCAGTGACGGTGTGGACATTGGTAGGGGTCGATGAGGAGAACTGGTGGAATGAGTATGCTCCAGGCAAGGATTGCATTGCACAGCATGCTCCCGATTCTCACTATGACCCTGGGCTGCAAGTAAATGTTCTGAGTATGGGGCGAGAAGTTGACGACGCCATGTGCGCCTACCTCTTCGATGTGGTGGAAGCAATTGTAGACAAGTGGTGGGGGGGCGGGACCGCCAAACCGTCTCGACACAAGTTCTTGACGGGGGTGTGCGGTTAGAGAGCCGTGGAAAGCCTTGGGGCCAGTAGCGTGCATCTAGAAGGTTCAAGAGCTCCTAACGCGAGGTGCTGTTAGGTCGTGCACGCCGTGTGGTCCCGTTGACCACGGCAGATGGGCATACAGCAAATTCTTTTGCTGGAGGACTGAGCAAAGAGCAGTTGCATCTTTAGTAACTTTGCTTAAGGATCCGGAATCACCTGGACCCCGGAGTTGTGATCAAAGGTCAAAGGCGCCTTGCCGTCCTTGAAGGTTGGATGGGGTGCCCGAGGTCCGGATTTTGTTTGCAGCTTGAATAAGAAAAGTTCGTGTGTGTGCCGATTTTAGGAGTGCCTACATGTCAACTCACGCTTTGCCGCGAGGGCTGCTCTGGGAATCAAAGTTCTTGTTTCTTCAACTGTGAGAGGCCTGACGCTTTCGGTCTTGGGTGTTTGTGCAATTGCTTTAGCACTCAACGACCGTCATGCTTGGCTCTTTTGCGAACTCGGTAGATTTTCCTTGACGGCTTTGTGAGTGACTCTTTGTAGTGTAAGTGGCTGTGAAGGCGCCCTCTCTCAGTGGATCAGGGTATCCCTGTGAGCCTACATGGGAGACGTGCCTGTGGATGCCGCTGCACTTGATGCGCACTTGTCCTTTTGCATCAGAGCGAGTCACCAGTCATCTTTCAGACCTACGTGGGAGACAATTAGCGAGCCCACGAACTTAGTTTTTCGTCTCCCTGCTGCAAGGGGACCGTTGCCGCTGATAGCAGAACCTCGAGCTGAAGCGGCATCTTCCGGGTCCGTCAGTCAGGCCAAGAGACCGGGTGTGTCAGGAGACTCGCCATTGAAGATGGGCAAACATTGGCACGGGATTTCGTGGGAACACAAGCTGGAACGTGAGCTGGTCGCGGGTATTAGGAAGTGGGGTGTGATTATTATGCACTCCCCTCTGAGCTTCGATATCGGCCGGCGTCTGCGAGGTGAGCACAGACTTGAACCCCTCATCTTGGAAAGCCTCGGCCACATTTTTGCTGGGAAGGCAGCTGGCACTCTGCATCAGAGGGCTGGTCCGATGCTTAGGTACATTCGTTGGAGTGTTCAGGCTGCCATGGATCCTTTTCCCCTTGAGGAGGGGCAGGTATACGAGTTTTGCAAGAGTTGCGAGTTTTCATCTGCCCCAACTTTCTTGAGGAGCTTCATTGTATCCATATCTTTCTCTGTGCACGTCCTCGGTGTCACAGGTGGAGCCGATTGCTTGCTCAGCGGTCGGGTGACTGGCATAGCGAGGCTCACCTACCTCGCCAAGCGCAAGAAGACTCGGAGACCGCCACTCACGGTTGCCATGGTGGCTTTCTTGGAGAATCTCGTTTGTGATCCGACTGCCAGGGCAATTGATAGAATCTGCGCGGGTTTCTTTCTTTGCTTGGTGTTCATGCGAGCTCGGTTTTCAGACGGGATGAACCTTGGAAACCTGCAATTGGACACTCCAAGTGGTCTAGCCAATGAGGTGGCTGGATACTTAGAAGGAGAGGTTCTTCGATCAAAGACTTCCTTCACGACTGAAAGAAAGACGATGCTTTTGCCCATGGTCTGCCCACGCTTAGGCGTCACAGGACTCGATTGGGCGGGAGTGTGGATGAAGCTACGGGAGCTTCACAAGATGCCGACGGGCAGCGGTGTGCCGCTGCTCCCTGGTACAGGAGCTTCGGGAGAATGGCTACTCGTGCCACCGAGCGCCACTGTCGCTGCATCCTGGCTTAAGGGCATTCTGAGCAAAGGAGGTTTTGATCACGGGGCCCTCGCCAAGTTGGGTACCCATTCGTGCAAGTGCACTACCCTCAGCTGGTGCGGGAAATTTGGTCTCGATCAGTCTGTGCGTCGCACACTCGGTTACCACACAGACCGAGCTGCTGCGATGGTCATTCTTTACTCTCGTGATGAGATTTCTAGTGCTGTGCGAGCTCTGGAGAGAGTCCTTGGTGAAATCAGGGAGGATCGTTTTAGGCCTGATGCCACTCGGAGCGGACATTTTCCTTGCGAGGTGGCGACGCCCTCAGCAGAGCCCGAGGGTGATCCTCCCGACTATGAATCCAACGGTGGAGCTAGCGAGTCGGAAGATTCACAGGACGAAGAGGACAACGTTGGTGATCTCGGAGCCGAGGAAAGAGCTCTGGAGGAGATTGGAGCGCCGTGGAGACCACAGGGCGCTGCCAGTGATCGCCGTATGTTCCGGCACAATCTCTCGAGGATCATTCATTTTGTGGCCGACGAGGCCGGTGCCACTTTTGCATGTGGAACAAAGATCTCTTCGAATTACGTTGAGATGAACAGTGGAGTTTCCTTTTTGCATCCTTTGTGCAAGAAGTGCCACCCGGTCCGATGAGAGCTGGTTCGGGCTGGACCGGAGTGGGTTTGGGTTTGTCACATCCAACCCGGTAGAGGAGCTGGTGCGGGCTCGGGTTGGGTGGATGCTGGTGCCTCCACTCGCATGTCGGCTGATTCGGGCCCGAGCTGGAATTTTGGGCACAGCATCGCATGATACCTTCGATGGCCTTGAAGGATCGTGAGAGTCCTTCTTGGAGACTTGAGTCAGCGCTATGAGGATCGCTTGGATCCGGGGCGATCTGCCCTTGGCGAAAGGGCAAGACTTTGTGTTGACGTGCTTAGCAGTGACGTGGGTCATGGTGGATCGCAAAGTCTTGTCTTGTTTGAGCGTCGAGTCTATGGCGTGCAGCAAATACAGGGTCCTGTGATGTGTGCTGCGCGAATGCCGAGTGAAGTGATTACTTTTGCAGAGGTGCTGTAGAGCAACAGTGTGGAGAGGCGAAGCGTAAATACTGCGTGAACAAGTGTGCTTCTCAGAGCTGGCGGAGGGTGTAGTCGTAGCAATGTCGGTCACTGATTCCGCCGCAAATTTCCGTGCGAGGGCCATCGCGCTGGGGCTTGATGAGGCCGTTCTGCAGAAGATCGTCGACGGGGGTATTGACACATTGGCCAAGTTTGCCTTTTCGTCTTCATACACCCCGGGCGCTCAGGATGAGAAGCCTTTTCTTGATTCCATCGCAACTCTTCTGGGTAGGGATGGTAGCGTGGGAGAATTGTCAGTACTTCGACGCTTATTCCATGAATCCTACTCGCTCACCTCTGCTGAGTTGAAGCAGTCAGTGGAACGTGTCGAGGACGGGCCTGTCAAGAGATTGGCTCAGCCAGACAGGGCCGACCGGTTGGCCAAGCAACAGAAACGCTTACCTGGGATAAGCATCCGAGGTCCTCTTGAGCCATCTGATCGACTCGTGGATCGTTGCGTGGCGATCTATGAGGAAAACCGGCTTGTCTACGTTGAGCTTTCAGCCTGCACCTCTAAGGAAGATGAAATTAAGCAAGCCACGCTCAAGGAGGACAGGCATCTTGTCGTAGAAAGCGGGGGAAATGTTCGACTCAAAGGCCTGGTGAACAACAAGATGGATGCAGACATTTCCTCTGATTTGCTCATGCGGTATGCTCTTACTAGGCGTGGCCTAGCGATGGAGCAAGCGGGAATCATCTCATATACACTGCATGACGCATGGACCGAGCAACTGCTCGCGTGCCGTTTCCGAGAACCCCCGACAGGGTACAGCCGCGTTTCCTTGCAACAGGTCATTCATGCTGACAGGCAATTCTTCATCAAACTTGCCGAGCTCACCCGGGAAGGAATACAGCTTCAGGCGAAGGGTAGACCATGTGATTTGCACTTCGAGACAGCTCGCAATCACCCGGATGTGGCGCACCTAATGCAACCCCTTCTTGCAGCGGTGCCTAGACCAGACCCCACATGGACGCCCCGAAAAGGCGACGGCAAGAACGGCAAGGGAGGTAAAGGTCAGAAGGGCGGTAAAGGGAAGCGGGACACCACTGCCATCACTGCTGCGATGCCTAAGGAGATTGCTGATGGGGGGTTATCTTTCACGCCTAAAGGGTACGCAATCTGTTGGGATTATAATCTCAATAGATGCAAGCGCAGAGTGACATCAGGAAGGTGCGACAAAGGGTTGCACATATGCTGCCGTGCTGGCTGCCTGAAGTCTGGGCACTATTACGGCAACTGTCCGAAAGCAGGTGGTTCTTGACTAGGTGTCTCAGGTCCGGTCGGTTCCACCTCCCATCAGGTCGGAGCCGATACAGGTATGAGCGTTGATGCAGCCGGCGGTGCTTCCGCCGAAATCCTTTCACAACAGTTGCTTGAGGCTGACAGGTTGCCCACTCCAGAGGAGATTGAAGAGCTCGTTAGCCTCTTGCCGCATGGCGAGTTGACCGGCGAACGCCGGAGCAACGCGGACGCTTCTTGCAGTGCATTCCATAGCGGTGCTTTTGTACACATCAAAGTGGGATTGCGTCGAAATTGCAAAATCTTCCCAAGCACGACAAAGCTACTATCGAGAATTCTGCGGCATGCCCGTCCTGGGCATGAATTTACTTCCTTGCTGCTTTCTGTTGACAACCAGACTGCATTGCATGCAGATAGCCAGAATGCCTTCATCCCAAACTTGGTCGTTCCACTAAACAGGTTTTCTGGTGGTGGGATTTGGGTGGAATCCGATGTTGGCAAAGAGCGTTTGACAGTCGATGGCCAAGAGCTGCTGGGAACCACCTTGGATTTAGGGTTAGGCCCCGTAAGATTTCAAGCTAGGGTTCAGAAGCACCTCACCCTGAGTTGGGAAGGTCGGCGAATGGTCCTTATCGGATACTCTGTACAAGGCGGTGAGATGCTTCAAGACTCGGATAAGGTTGAGCTGAAAGCCTTGGGGTTCGCACTTCCATCGCAGTACCCCGCCACCGGCAACCAGGTGGCTGAGCAAGCGTGTTTTGCGGACTTCAGGAATGGGACCAGCAGCCCGCCACTTCTTGAGCAAAGGCCGGCATATGATCCACAGCACATCGGCGATCCGTCGAGGAGTCCAGTGCAAGGGATCGTCATCGAATTGTTTGCTCGTAGTGGTGCCTTGTCTAGGGTTTTCAAACAACATGGGTTTGAGGTTTTCCCAGTGGATCGTGGGGGGCACAGGCTCCCTTTGTCTAAGTTGTGTGCCCTTGATTTGGCGCAAGCGTCGAGTTGGACCTACCTCGAGGAAGTTCTTGAAACCTACCCAGTTCTTTATGTCCACGCTGAGCCGCCTTATGCCACGTTTGGGCCACAGCAGGCGTTTAGGCACTTAGTCAACGGGGTCACGAGCCCCGTGGGAACCGTCGACTCCAAAGCTGTTGATCGACTCGCTTTAGCTGACTCCATGGTCAACCACTTGTGCACTTTCTTGCAAAGCGTGGACAAACGAGGTATTCCTTGGACCTTGGAACACCCAAAGGCCAGCCTTCTTTGGAATCTGCCGAATGTGCGGGCTTTGCCTTCAACTTCTGAGGTTGTTTACGATCTTTGTAATTTCGGGTCTGCCCTTAAGCTTCGCCGCCAACTTAGGACCAATTGCAAGGCTTTAAGGTCCCTAAACTGTTTGTGCAAAGGCGACCATTCGCATGGCCAAGTCGAAGGTGGAGTCGTCACACACCCTCCCGAATTCTGCAAACATGTCGTCCAAGCAATTGCGCGGCACCATGGACTTGCTTGCCCCGACGTGGCTTTGTCATCCACGCCAGCTGGTGTTGCCCAGCAAAAGAGAGGCAAACCTGAAGCTTCGCTACTGCCTGAGTTCGGCAAGGTCTTGCAGGTAGATGTCGATCAAGTTCCGCCAGTGAACCACAAGCAGTGCCTCACTCGCCCGTTGGGCGAGGTGCCAGCAGGATCCAAGCTCATCGCCACGTCTCTTCTCAGGGGTGATGCGGGTGGCGATGCGGGTAACGAGGGTAAGAAATTTCGCCTTTCTTTAGGAGTTTTTGCCACGCCAGATGAGTTCGTTGATGCGGCCAAGGACTTGCTACATCCTTTTGCTGCTTCGGCTGTTCTGTCGCCTATCGTGAAAAGGCGTTTGTTTGAGGCCTTGACCAAAGGTCCTGAATGGGTTCAGCGACAACGGTGCTCCAAATTGAAATTGTGGCTTAGCTGGGCCAAAGAACTGCAAGTTGCCGAAGGAGAAATGAAAGGTAAGCTAGATCCTGACATTGGCCGCGTGCTTCGAGGCAAGCGCTTGTTGCTTCTTAAGCGTATTGCTGATGATATGGACTGGCCCGACAAGGATTGGTTGGGTGAGCTCTTGGAAGGGTTTGACTTAGTCGGTAGTCAGAAGCACACCGGGGTCTTCAAGCGAGAGTTGCGACCACAAGCAAGAACTAAGGCGGACTTTCTTGATGCTAGCAAGTTCTTGCGACCGGCACTTCTGGGCAAGGTCGCCTCTGAGGGTCTGAACGAGCATTCTCAGGAACTCTGGGACAAGACCTTGGAAGAGGTGACGGACGACCTTCTTGAAGGACCTCTGACGCAGGAGGAGGTTCATGCCAGACATGGTGACCATTGGGTCCCGGTTAGGAGGTTCCCGGTGGTACAATCTTCAGCGGGCAAGAGGAAGCTTCGACCGATTGATGATTTTTCGGAGAATCTAGTCAACGGTTCTTTTTCGTATGCCGATAAGATTGACTTGCGTGCCCTTGACGAAATCATTGCCATCTGCCGATGCTGGACCCAGGCATGCACTTCAGAACATCAGTTCTTTTTCGCGATGCCTGAAGGGCCACCGTTGGTGGGCCGTGTCCACCCTCTGTGGGTCAGCGGGGCTTGGGAGCCTTTGCTTACAACGTTCGATTTGAAGAATGCTTATCGGCTTATCGTCAATTCCCATTGTCACCAGGCAGCCGTGCTCATGCGATCATTGCACTGTTGGACCCGAGCAGTCTTGGCGTGGGTTTGTTCGAGTCCAAAGCGCTACCCTTCGGTAGCACGGCGTCGGTGGTGCACTTCAATCGAATGTCACGTTTGTTTTGGAGGATTGGCCTTGAACTTCACCTGTGGTGGAGCAATTTTTATGATGACTACCCAGTCATGACGCCAACACTGCTTAAGGATTCCACCATGGCGACTATGATGCTCCTGTCCCAGCTGTTAGGGTTTAGTGCCTCCCTTGAGAAGTTGGCCCCATTTTCTTCGGTTGGTACGATGTTGGGCGTTGAAGTAGACTGCAGTTCAGCGCCCGATGCGCTCATCCGTGTTCGCAACAAAGAGGGTCGTGCCAGCGAGGTGTGTGAGGTCATACAGGGATGCATTAAGGCTGGTGTGGTAAGGCAAAGGGATTTCGCCCGTGTCGCTGGCAGGATTCAGTTCTCAGACTCGCAAATCATGGGACGTACCGGCAAACTAGCTTTGGCCGAGTTGCGAGCCTCATCGGCCAGGCATGCTGACAAGTTCCGTCTTGGAGAGCAGGAGGTTAGGGCCTTTGATTTCTTGGTCAGTCGACTGTCCTTTGGTGCTCCTAGGGTTGTACCCTGCTCGGTTCCTCCGAAACCGATTCTTGTCTTTACCGATGGCGCCAGCGAAGGATCTATCCACACAGTGGGGGGAATCATGTTTGACCCGCGAGAACAACAACCGAAGTACTTTGCTTGCCATGTGTGCGACAGTGTCGTCTCGACCTGGTCCCGGGACCTTCAGCACATCATAGGTCCAGTCGAGGCCTACGCTGTGCTCACAGCGAGAAAGGTCTTTCATCAGTCTCTGTCGGGACAATATTGCGTGTACTTCATTGATAACGACGGGGTACTGCTTAGCTACATCAAGGGTACGTCTTCTAGCAAACCTATGCGAGACATTTTGCTGATGTGGGAGTCCCTGGAGATGCATGCTCACACGTGGGCGTGGTGGGCTCGTGTGCCATCCGCATCCAACCCAGCCGATGCGCCGTCAAGAGGCGAGCTGGATGAGCTTGTCAAAGCTGGGGCATTGCGTGTGGATTGTGATTGCCCGCTTACCGGTACAAGACTTGTCGACTTGTAATCAAAAGGGGGCTCCCGTACTGCATTGTTTGGGGGGATCGGGCAGCCCGGTTCGCCCCGAGCAAAAAGTCCACCGTGCGAGTGATTGAGCTTGATTGGAATCATTTCATACCTATATTTATGGAGTCTCGCCGTTGCATAATTTGATGCCGACTTTCTCTCTTGAATAACATTCTCGAGTACACGATTGGAGGTTTTTGGACTTTTCCGAGCTTAGCAAAAAGAGCAGTTGTAGACTTGTCTACCAACCCCTTTTTGCGCGCGAGGCGAGCCACTTGTGGCGAGCTTGCAAAAATCCAAAAAGTACCCTAATCCCTATCCCGTGTGCTTTACCTCACCCTAAGCACCGGTATTTGGTGTGACCATTTCTTGTGTCGTGCCATTCTGAATGCTTGGCCTATCCGTGACATTCATCTCAAGTGGTGGGGGGGCGGGACCGCCAAACCGTCTCGACACCCACCCACCACACCCTGTCGAGACATCGTTGCTTCGGCTTGCAGCGCCGACTTCTGCTCCCAAGGAGAAGTTCAGTTTTCTGCCAACTTCCGGAAACTTACGCCTCGATTGAGGCGGCGATCTCGGTCGCTGACTCTCGTGACTTTAGCTGCTTCCGAAGTTGTGCCAATCTCACAAATGTGAGAACGCGCCTAGCCCGAGCCTGGATCGGGCAGCCCGGTTCGCCCCGAGCAAAAAGTCCACCGTGCGAGTGATTGAGCTTGATTGGAATCATTTCATACCTATATTTATGGAGTCTCGCCGTTGCATAATTTGAT
Source organism: Symbiodinium sp. CCMP2592 (assembly GCA_905221615.1). Lineage (NCBI taxonomy): Eukaryota > Dinophyceae > Suessiales > Symbiodiniaceae > Symbiodinium > Symbiodinium sp. CCMP2592. Next base: position 78,381 of record CAJNDT010000851.1, read on the forward strand.
GCCGACTTTCTCTCTTGAATAACATTCTCGAGTACACGATTGGAGGTTTTTGGATTTTTCCGAGCTTAGCAAAAAGGAAGCAAGGAAAATCAACCCTAACTCCGTGATCTTCATTGGTGCAGGGGTGTTAGGCAAGAATTCGTGGCTGAGTCGGAAAATCGCTGACAACCCTGAAAGGGCCAAATTGCGGACAGACTACCCATGGGGGGAGGTCGTCCAAAGAATTGCGCGCAGAGCGGCATCATGGGGGTTCCAAATCATCATCGAAGTACCTCCTCGAGTACCAGTCCAGGAAACCAAGCAGTACAAGGGACTTCAGGAAGATGCCATGTGGAAGAGCATCAAGATCCAAGGATGCACTCACGGGCAACGTTATACCTTTCGGGATCCTGTATCTCCCGGAACCGCCGTTGAGCTCGGCTACTGCAAGGATGAATGGGAGTACATTGCCGCAAACGTCGCGTTGCATCCTAAGTCGTCTGACGTGTGCTCGTCCAAACATTTGCACATGACCGATTCGGACGCTAAGGATCGATCTGATAAATGCGAGTTGACTAGCCAAATCTCCAGGAGATTGCTTAAAGCCTTGAAATTTCAGGCAACGGGCGATGGGAGATTGGTAGCCATGCCGTCGAAGGCTGGTGGACGAAAGCCTGACCGCATGATCGTTGACCTATGTGGCTTGGGCAATGGCTACGCCGTGCCTAAGTCCACTAAGGGATGCGCTCGCATAACTTGCAAGGAGCTGATTGGCTCTAAGGCCGATGAGGACAGCCTTATCGGTGCAATGAAGGATGCGTGCCGGAATGACCTGCGCACACCTGTGCTATTCGTGGCATCGCTTTTGCGATCAGGTGCTGGTCCTGGAAGTAGTGAAGGGGCTTGCGTGGGGGGTGAGAAACGTTCCGGTGGGAAGTACAAGGTTTTCAGAAGTGTCTTGAAATCTCTCAAACGCCTGCTGAAGAAGTGTGCGGAATTTTCCGACGTCTATTTTTCGCTTGACATGCCTTCTTCATGTTCATGTTGGTCTTGGCCAGAGTTGCATGCTCTTGTTTCAAGTGGCAAAGTGACGAAGGTTAAGATTGATGACCATGTTGGTGCTGGTGGCGATGGTGGTGGGCGCAGGATCATGTTCTCTAACATGCCTGAAGCGGATCGTTTGATGGTGAGACTGGATGATTGCTTGGACCATGAGTCGAAGAGCAGTTTGTCGCAGCGCATTGATGTTTCATGGCGGTCGATTGCGAGGAATGTTCGCAGCCTCGTTCGAGCTCATGTCAGTGTCAGTCACGATGCACATGAATCTGAGGACATTGCATGGCAGCAACATCAGTGTGTAGACGCTGATGAAGGGGCTATTAGACAGCCCCAACTAAGGAACAACTAAGGTCTGACCGGACGGATCGGGGAAGGGTGCCTCTTACGGAGAACCCGGAACCGTGAAGTCGTGGTACGCCACAAGCATCATGTAGGCCCCGACGGTTTTCCACATCCGTGCAGAGATTGTGCTTGTTCTCATAACGGATCAAGACCACATCACCCCGTACGGCTTCGCCTCCGCGTCGCGGTCGGGCTTTGGCCTTGGGTCGTCGGTCCGAGGATGCAACACTCACATGGTCTGTGGTGTCAACGTCCATTGGCTCAGCCTCTTGTGGAGGTACTCGACGTGGATATCGAAGAAGGCTTTCCTTGATGATCTGGATGCCTCGAAGTACCAGATCCCGGGTTGCAGAATTTTCCGTGCAATTGGACAGAGTGTGTAGATCACTGCCACAAGCGATACAGAACGTGAGGCGGTCACTTCCGACCGACATTTCGCCCTGAGCGAGCACTCCCACATAGTCCTGAAGCTGTGCGACAAATCCTTCACGAATCGCCTGCCTGGGATCAGGGCCTTCTGCACCTTGTTCTTCTTCGGGTTGCGCATCCACATCTACATCCTGTGCAGGTATTGGTGGAGCAACGGAGAACCCTGGATCGTCCGTGACGTTGTCAGCGGCCTGTGTCTCGTCGGTTCTCGCAATCTCTACGGGGTAGATATCACCATCGACGATCACTGTGAAATCAATCACGAGGTCAGCGGACATGTTGTTGACGATCTCAGCGACTGCTTCATTCTTCTTGGGCGGTGTCCTTTTGCGTGGGGAGTCAACCGTGATCAGCTCGATAGCTTCGGCCGACGCGTAGCGGAAGAATGATCTTTCGATTCCCCTCACGCACGCATTTGCTCCCTCAAGGCCACCCCAATTCGGAAAATGACTTGGGTGTCTCATTGCAATTGTAAGAAGCCCGAGCGCCAGCTCCACCGTGTCACCCAGGAGTTCCTCCTTGGGCAAGGCTGACCCTCTGTAGCATTCTTGGCGCTCTTCCGGAGTCAAAAGCATTCTCATGAAACCAGCATAAGCGCAGTTCCCGGCATCGTAGTAGCAGATGTAGCATGTCTTGCCTTCGGAATCGTATCCCCTGTCCCATGCCAACTGTTTGGCCTTTCCCCATGCCGCGTACTCGATGGCCTGACTGGCTGTGATTCGGAGACCACCGTAGTGAGAAACCGTCTTGCCAATGTCTTCGTAGACCACTTCCGCACAAGCTTTGAGGAACTCCTTGATGTCCATGCGAGGGTCCACAAATTGAAGCCTCAGGTCATAAAGGTGCTTTGCGCAAGCCAAGGTGTACTTCTGGGACGCGACCAAGTCATTGAAGGAGCCGATTTGATGCTGCATCTTCAAGGCTGAAGTATGCGCGCACCCAATGCAGTGTCCAGGATACCCGTTTCCGGTCGGCTTGAAGAAGGCCTGTGCGTAGCACTCAGCCAACTTCATTGCGTCACATCCAGAGCAATAGAACGTTCTCCCTTTGACATAACCGGTGTTCGGGGTCGCATAGGTGTCGATCCGGAACCAGTAGTGCCTGTTGTCGTAGTAGGCTTCGGGAACGGTCATGGCGATGTCAAAATCCTGCCAGGTGACTGTGGACGATTCAGCGACCGTGTCACCCTGGGCACCCGACCTGATCTGTTGCTGCTGTTCTCCCGTAAACCATGTCTGCGAAATCCTGGTGGACGTCTTGACTTCACTCTTGTCCTCCCAAATCTCGACAAGCGACGGGTGAGCGACTGAGTCGGCGCGGACAGTTTCGTCCCATGAGCGAACTTTCGATGCCTCAACAAAGCACGTGGATACCATCTTCTCGCAGAACAGCTGCTTCTCGTAGATAGCGAAGCCCAATTTGAACCTGACCCGATTGTCCGGTGCTGGCACCTTTTCGGCTGACAGTGTATGCACGCCTGACGACGCATGTTTCATCTGGCTGTACATTCTTGACCAAAACGAAGATCCATGAATCACCACGCATGCTCGGGCCCGCAACTCCAGTTCAATGTACATTCCCAGCGCGTGGAAACCGTTGAACAGAGAAGCTTTGTGCTGAAGGTAATTGCTAGCTGCTCCAACGAACCGTAAGTCGTGATTGATGTTGACAATTGGAGGGCGCGTGGTACGCTTCCCTGCCGCAATGATAGGGTCAACGTACGTGATCTTGAGCTGTCGCTGCAAGTCAGTGCGAATTGCTGCTCCGTCTCCAACCTCACTCATCGGAAAGGACATGTTCTCGATGAGGATCGCTTGGAGAGACAGATGGTAATGCAATGTGACGGTTGCAAGCTGCTCTTCAGTCAAGCCATCCAATGTCGCATTCACAGATTCCAACGATCCTTTTGTGACTTGGAAGTTGTAGTTGGCACCTGCGGTGATCGACGGGCTCACAATGTAGACCTCGCTCCATCCATGCATGCCGAGGTTCTCTCTCACCGTGTGCGTTGATCCCCTGGTCCTTGCAACCATGTCAAAGTCCTGGACGAGGATTGTGCACTGAGAGCGCATAGTCGCGGCATCGGGTTTGCCACCCATACCCAAACTATTGCGAAATCCGTTCAGCGTGTTCATGGTGTTGATCCTTGCTTCTTCCGGAATTTCATCGTTGTCGACAAGATCGCTGTCTGCCTCGATCATCACTGCCGAGGTAAGCATTGGAGGAGAAGGAAGATGCACGCATGATACCAATGCCAATGCATGGTACAGCCGTGAATACATTCGTAACCACACCTTTGTACTCAGCTTCACGTAGACCTTCAGGTTGAGACCCTTGTCATCATTTTGAGAGACGGAACGGATCCTTGCCAAATAGGTCACCAGTCTTCTGACGTAATGCTGAATCGGTGTGGTCCCCACGTCGTGGTTGGCCACAAACTTTGGCGTCTCATCAATGGTAGGTGGGTACTCGTCTTGATCACGGGTCGTCGTCAGCAAGATCGAGCGACAGCCCTTCTCATCGATGTTGACATAATGGTACCAACTTTCCTGAGCGCCAGCGGGGATTGGAGCTTCCTCCCATGTCGGTTGCGATGGTTCCTCTTCCGGCTGCGAAGTCGGTTGTTGTGGAGGAGGTGCCGCAGAAGATGACGACGCCGATGCCGTTGCCTCGTCCGTCCTTGCCCTCTTTGGTCCGTGGCTAGGGGTGGCTCGAGGTCCGGCAGCGGATCCTTGCGATTGTTCCGGCGTTCTTCCATGCTCAGGGTGCACGATTCCTTCCGGTTCGAGGTTGCTTGCCGTAGGCATCGCAACTCTCCCCGTTGAGTATACCCAGCTAGGATGCCGTTGAAGGTTGGGCGGAAATAGGCCATCATCTTGCATAAGCGGATTTGGTGCCCTCATCTGTTGGAATTCCGCTTCCCATATGCCCAATGTGGCGCGTTTGGTAGAGCAGTCGACCACGTACCCAGATTCAACTCCGCATTGATTCCAGGTGTAGCCACGGAACGCATCCGGCAATTGGAAACCGTTCTTGTCCTGAGCTGCACATACTGCATCCACATGGTGCTTGAGGAAAGCATACGTGGTGTAGTCGGAATCAGGGAGCACGTCGTTAGACCATCTGTAATGCGGGAGTCCAGTTTGTGGATCGACCCATGATACGTAGGAATGAAGCACGTGGAGACAGACACTGAACGCCTGGAGTGAGTTCATCGCAAAGGCGAGCGGATGTCCCATGCCTTGAGGCAATGTGCGCATCATCAAAGCCAGCTGGTGAACGTTGATTGGCGTAGCGCCATCGTTGCTCGCTGCGCATTCCTGGTTGTAGGTCCGAAGTCCATACCCAGTGTGCTTTGCGAACATGTACATCAGCTTGCACACCCTACATAACGTAGGCTCTCCCAACAAGTCGGATTGGTCAGGTGCTCTGCCTGACATGGGCAACTTGTGGTAGTAGTCCTGATTCACCGTATACCATTGTTGAATTCTCGTGTCTGTCACGGTCTGGTAGGGCGTCTCCACGGAGTTGATGAGAACGGCGAGATTGTAGTACACGTCCGCGCTGACGATGTTCCTGGTCGCAGTGTTCAAGTCGAACCGAACTTGTTTTCTTTCTTGTTCCAGTTCAACCACAGCCAACTTTGCATCATCGCGGATCACTTCCTCGTCCACCATAAATCTTGTGATGGCACTGAACTTCCCTTCGTAGTCAGCAACAATGTGTTTGAGACCTCCACCAAACTTGATGACCATGGCGAGTATCTCCCCATAGGGTTTGTCCATGTACTCCTCCGGGGCAGCAAATATGCAAGCCTTGAGGATTTCCCGGACTCGAATGGAAAGATCCCCTCCTGGCGACAGATTTGCACACGTGAACAGCAAGACCAACGGAGGTGCTTTGAAAGCTGCCCATGTGCGAATGAGATCATTGTCGACCACTTTGTCTTTCGTAATCTTTGGCGGGAGCGAAACGCTCTGCGACGAATCCCCAGAATACATCTCCAGGAACTTGTGGAACTTCAGAAACGTCCGCAGCATCCCACCAGATGGGAAAACTTCTTCGTGGTCCACTCCTTCGAAGGCCAGCTCGTAGGCATTGTAGCTTTCAGCCATGGCTCGGGGTTCGGTCCTTCCTCCGTAGGAGAGAAGTCCCTACACTGCAGGAATCAGGACCAGAGAATAGCCAGCGGGTGGTGGACCTCATTGAGCAGCTTTCGGACCATCGCGACCGACGCCTACCTCAACGAGGAGACCGTCCTAGCTTTGCTTTTGACGATACCACTCAGGGCTACACCAATGCAGGCTATGAATGCATCGGCGGCGGAAGGCCAATCCGGTGCGGGATTCTCGACCTGATCCCAACCAAGGGTGCAAGCTTCATCAACAATCGATGGGACATCGTGAACGAAGTTGTCCTTCGCAACATCACCCGTCAGCGCAGACTAAACGCGGATTGGGCGCTATCATGCATCCAATCTGACCTGCGTCACAGAATCGCCAGGCGCCCAGGCTCGGAATGGCTTGACAACAGGTGCCAGGTAGCATTCAGCAGCGTCATTCGATGTGATGAAGGAGGGTGGGTGCTGATCGAAGACTTGGTGAGGCATGAGCAACTATGGACCCATGAAAGCAGACGCATCACCGAAGCGGTCTCATGGTCCGATGAGCAACAGAGGAAGAGAGTGTACAATGAAAGACTTCAGCTATTGTTCCAAGGGAACATGCTCGCAGCCACGAAACGCCACAAGGCCAAGATTCGGTTGCAGTTCCTGGGAGTGAGAGTGAAGGACCCCGGCGTGGAAACTCTTGGATCCGCAGGTTCGAACATGTTGGTATCGGTTCCTGACCAGATCACGGAGATCCAGAACAATGATCGTTGCCGGCACAACCAGAGGTACCTGAACGTTTGCAACGGCTGGGTGAAGCCATGGGCAGTTCGGGCTACAAGTGGTCACTCTGCGCACTCAGATCCCCAGAACAATTTGCTTCAGTTGGACAAGAACAGGTTCGCAATATCTCCATCCATGACCCTCTTGCAACGTCTCGGAGGAGCGTTCCACGCTACAGCATGTCGCAACTTGGATTCCATTGTCACGCAAGGCATCATGCCTGGTTCGGAGGACCCCGACGGGGACTTCGACCACAGGCGCCAATTTCGAGGCAACCAAGGCGGCAGACTCCACAGCTATTGGGGGGTGTTTGCACCGTTCGATCACCGGAACGCGACGACCAAGATGCGGGTACATGGACGAGATGCCAAGCACATGCCACTGGCGGTCCTCCATGTCCCATCGCAGGACCTTGCACGAGAAGATGGACGTATCACAGACAGCGGCATCATGATCGTTGGCCGGACGATACCGTTCCATTTCGTCAAGGAGGTATGGTTTTGCGTCCCGGATCCTCAAGATACACACTCTTTCGCTCTGGTGGAAAAGATCTACGATGAACGATTGGAGAAAGAGCTGGTGTTGGACTACAATGCATCACCATTGCTCCCTGAGTTCGAGAGATACCGAACGCCGAGCAAGATCATGGAATTGCTTTGCGAAATGCCTCCTGGACCCCACGACACCAGCAAGGAGCAGATCATTCGAGACCTTACGACTGTCCTGGAGTCCCACAGGGAGAACACGGTTCGGCATCACTACATGGACAAAGGGATCAAGTTTGTCATCAAGAATTGGCGACCCGAAGACCTACGCAGAGACGAGGATGGAAGGAGAATGAGGGTGTGCCCGGCATGCTACAACATCGTTCCAGCATGCTTCTCCCGATGCACGTCTTGCTGGTCACAGTTCGTTTCTAGCGGATATTACCAAGGTTCTCCACAACGGGAGACTCCTACGGAGATCCCCAGTGACTTCATTGCTCAGACAATGGAAGCCGCGGCAGCAGCAGTGCCTGAGGCGCCCGAAGAGGAGCAGGAAGCCATGGAGGTAGAGACCGTTGCGGAACCTGAGGAAATCCCAGAACCATCTGTCATCGCGGAGGACGATCCAGAACAGGAACCTGATGAAGAAATGGACATAGAGCCAGGAGAGGACTTTGATGACGCAGTACCAGATGCAGTTGCACAGGAACGCCGTCCCGTCTTCATCACCGGCCAGTCTTTGAACATCGATCCTGAGCTACAACTTGCACGTACCGCCATGCAGCCATCCTACTACTCAGGGAAGCGAAATGCCCATTGCATTGACGCCAACATGGTCGCTCTTTCGTATATGGCTTTCGTGGTATGCAGGACCATCTACAAGGCTTGGTCAGGCTTCGCGAAGTGGGCTACTATGCCGTTGTTTCAGATGAAGGAGAATTTCGCACTTGGCCAACGTTATGATGTGCTTGGAAAATGGGGATCATTGGCTGTAGTGGACAGAGAGACTGGTGTGAGCAGGGATGTGACTGATGAGGAGATCATTCGCTTTGCCAAGGAACCTGAGAACTTCAAGCAGTATGATCCCAACGGGACTTACACTTTGAAGCGCTTCCGGACGAATCAGATGCTTTCGTTGCTTACACGGGGAGCCAACATGATGGGAATTGGCAGGGACAACTTCAACCCTACTACGTACTTGAAGAGCAACAGGGATGAAGATGTGAAGGCTATGCACTTTTGTTGCCTGAACGTCCTGTGCGAGGTGATTCCGATGGTGACGGGACACCAACAATTCTCAGTGCTACGACCAACACCAACTGGACCGGTGGACTTCTTGTACATCGACCCCGTCGGTATCCTGCTGACTCATTCCGATCATTCAGTCCAGACCATCGGATTGCTGGTGGACCACAATGTGCAAATGCCTGCGCATTTCATGGACAGATTGAACAGATCCAAGGCTGAGAGACAGCAAAACCCGACGACCAAGCGTACTGAAGCCCTACACCACATTTCGGCCGCTGACTATCTCCCTCCAGGTGGTACTTCCATCCTGGACACGCCTGTCACTACGGAGGAACGTGCAAGCGCTTCTTCGGCCAAGGGACCTTCAAAAGGGCGTGAGAGAACCGGAGGTGAACAGCATGGAGGCTGGAACGCCAACACCTACTATGACTACACCGCCGGCAAAGGCCGAAACAAAGGCAAGGACAAAGGAAAGCAAAGGGAACAGTATCCAGAGGAAAACCTCCGGCCCTGGGACCGCGATCCTGCGACCACGCGAAGATGGAGATGAATCAACGCTTGGTCTTCCTCGCCTATCAGTTCGTGACCTCTGAGCTTCGCCCATGGAATGCCATCGCGAATGCTTCTTTCTTCGGTGACGCCTGATTCGTTTGCCATTTCAGGGGATCGTTACTGACGTAGATGAGTGTCACAACGTTTCTAATTGGGATGCAAAGCTCTGATTTTCAATGTCAACGTTGCGGCGGAACATTTTCTGTTGTCCTATCGTGCCATCTTCCGGGTGAGCAGCGTCGGAGACGCAACTCATGGGGGGTGCGAACGGACTGCGATGCCTTGTCAAGTTCTAAGGTGTCACTATAAGAGCTGTGAGCAAGACCGTGTAAAGTGCAAGAGAAGGGGGCACGCTACGCGTCCCTCGACTCTAAGGGGGCACGCTACGCGTCCCTCATCTTTACCTTTCTATGTGACCGCCCACGCAACGTTTGGCTCAAGTCAATGCCCATAGCTAAGTGCTATAAGTGTCTTCTATCCTGAGCAATCAGAGCTATCCCGTTGCACAGACGAACCGCCGCCGGCAGTGAGTGCAAAAGGAACGGCCGCCGGTTCTGCCTGCATAGGATTGCACGCGTGGAAGTGTAAGAGAGACAGGGTCCAGTCTGTGGAGAGTGCAAGCCAGCCACACCTACATTCATTACAGCTCTGGTGGGGAGAGCAGCAACCTAGTCGAGATCAATCCCCCACGCATGAAAGCATTCAAGTTCAGAACTACTTTGGTATCGAGGTACGATGGCGACAACATCGTATGGAGCGAACTGGAGTTTGTGGAGTGTGCTGAGAAGTGGGAAGACCGAGAAGAGATTGCGATAAACGCAGTTGAAGAGAACTCGGTGATCATCACGATCTTGGAGAGAAAGTCTCTGGGACTTGAAGAGTATGGTGATTATGAAAGAACATCTTCAAAGAAGAAGAAGAAAGAACAAGAGAAAGAAGTGGGAGCAGCAGACGTGGAAATGGAGGTTCACAAAGAAGTAAAAGATACAAAGAAGAACGTGGAGCAAGTGGAAAAGGAAGCAGCAGAAGCAATGGAAAACTTGTTTCCAAGTGAACCACCTGAAGAAAAAGAAATGAAAGAGTGGAAGAAAATCGAAGAGCAACTGCCAAAGTTAGGAGAAAAGATGGAAGAAGCTATGATTGTGGCAGGAGTTGAACTCAGCCCAGAAAGTTCACTCAAAGAGATGAGAACAGCATGTGAATTCCTGAAGATAGGAAAGACTGGAAGCAAGACTCAGATATGGCAAAGGTTGAAGCAAGCTATTTCAGCAAACCAGATGAAAGAAATGGTTGAAATCTCCAAGGGACTAGAACTAGAAATCACAAGAGAACCAAAAGGAGAAAAGAGACCAGAGATGCCAACTGAGGAAGAAAGGAAGAAGCATGAACTGACGCACCTACCAAAAGCAGATTGGTGTGAAAGCTGTCAAGCAACAAGATCAAGAGAAGATAATTTCGATGTATCTGAGAAGAAGAATGAAGCATCGTTAGTCTCAATGGATTTCAAGTTCACTGGAACTCGAGATGAAGAGAACACGAAGGACAACAAGGACGCATTGACAATCGGACTTGTGATGGTTGATGAAGCAACAAAGTTCGTACATGTCATTCCAGTAGCGACAAAAGAAGTGACGGCATACGTTGTCGAAGAAGTCTGCAGAGTACTTATGCTGTTAAATTCGAAGGTCATTCTGAGAACTGACACAGAACCAGCAATGATTTCCCTGAGAAAGAAAGTACAAGGGATACGAAAGATGAAGAATCTTGATACAGAGATACAAGAAGTAGCACCAGATGAACATCAAGGATTGCAAGTTGAGAGATGGGTTCAAACAGTTCGGAACTTATCTAAGACACTGGTGTATGGAGTTGAATCACAAGCGAAAGTGAAGATTACTTCAGAAAGTACGCTGTATCCATGGGCAGCAAGACATGCAGCATTCTTGCTGAATAGGTTTGTTGTGAAGAAAGGATAACACCCTTTGAAGTGCTATTCGACAGAGAGTACAAAGGAACATTAGCGCCATGGGGAAGCGTAGTATTGGCAAAGCCTGTACCAAAAGTTAAAGAAAAGGGAGAAGCATGGAGAAAAGGAATCTTCGTTGGAAAAGACTCGGTGAACAACCTGAATCTGATAAGCACAAGACAAGGAATCATCAAGAGCAGAACGATAAGACAGTGTACGCCACTGTATGATGTCGAAGTGCTAGCAGAAGCGACAGGGACACCGTGGAACTACACACAAGACATGTTGGTAGGAAGAAAATCAACGAAGCGATTGCCACCACACAGTGGAATCGAGATAGCAACTGGTGACAAGCTAGAGTTGGTTCCAAGAAGAGAAAGAAGTCAAGAGCAAGAAGATGAATTGAAGGATTATAGCCCAAGCCAAGAGGCAGCATCAGATCCGCCAAGCGAGACTGAACAAGACATGGATGAAGATCCAGGTGAAGGACATTCAGGATCAACAAGCAGCAGTTCAAGCAGTCGTGGAAAAGGAGTCACAAGAAGAAGAAGCGAAAGAAGTGATGATTCTGAAGAGCTGATTCGGGGAGAGAATCCTCCGCCATCATCGCCCAAGAGGAACCTTGAAAAAGGCGAGCAGCCAGAGGCGGTGAGGCAGAAAATGGATGAAGGCACAACGCAAGCTGAAGAACGGCCAGAAAAGTTTGTGGCCATTGGTGAAGGATCCTCGGGACAATCATCAAGTTCGGTAAGAAGAGTTATCGACATGAGAAGCGTAAAGAAGATAGAACCATTCTTGAGGAAAGAACTTCCGAAATATCACGACGACGAAGAAGTCGAGTTGGAAGAATTTGAAGAAATGGAAGCACAGTTCGATGAAGAAGAAGAATGGCAAGAATCAGATGGTGAAGAAGAGATACCAGAAGACATGCCAAAATGGTCGAATGATTTCGAAAATGGACCACCGAAGCTAGCAGATGAAGAAATGGAGAAAGTCGAAGGAGTGTCCAAGAAGCACGAATTGGAAAGACTTGAGAAGATGAAAGTGCTGAACAAGTTGCCAAAAGGAACAGATGTTTCTAAGTACAAGTTTCTCTCGACAAAGATAGTGTACGATTGGAGGCACAGGGACAAAGAATGGAGAAGAAGAGGACGATTGGTAGCAAGAGAGTTCAAGTGGTTAGGTGATACGGACATTGCAAGTTTGTTTTCGCCAACCGGCGTAGCAAGCACAGTGAAGCTACTTTCAGCCCTGTTCGCATCTTCAGAAGGGTACACACTCGGCAGTATTGATGTAGGTGACGCCTATTTAATGGTGGAGCAGGAAGAGCCGACGATTGTCGAGGTCGATGGAGAAATTTATGAACTCGGGTACACGTTGCCCGGGCCCGGACAGCGAATCGGCAGTGCAGCTTGGTTCGGGAAGTTAAAAAGCTACCTAGAAGAGTATGGGTTAGCAAGTGATAGTGGACTCCCGGCACTATTCTCAAGGAAGCCAGACAAAGAAGGATTTGGAATAATCGTGCTGAGTCATGTAGATGACATGGAGCTATACGCGTCAAAAGAAGAATTCAAGAAGTTGCTCGAATTCCTGAGAAGCAAAGGGTTGAAGATCAAAGTGGAAGGACCAATGGATGAGAATGAAGGATCAATGAGTTTCCTGAAGAGAAGTTTCAAGTCAATGGGAGATGGAAACGTAGAGATCACGATGAACTCAAAGTACATCGAAGGACTGGTAGAAGTGCTCAAGTTGGAAGGAGCATACCCTAAGAAACTACCGTGTCCAGCGGACAATGGAAGATCGTTTCAGACAAAAGAAGGTGGAATGAAACCACTGAGTACAGAAGATCACCACACATTCAGAAAAGGAGTAGGAATCTTACTGTATCTCGCGCCCGAGAGGCCAGACATTATGTACGTCTTGAAGAAACTGTCAACAAAGCTCGCATCGCCCGTTGAAGCAGACATGGAACTGTTAAGGTACGTTGGAAAGTATCTCAAAGGATCGCCAGAGCTCGCAGTGGTACATCAAGGAAGTTACCCTGGAAAAAGTTTCCTCGAAGTGAAGAACAGAAGTGAGAAAGGAAACGAAAGGGACAACTACAAAGTGCCAGCACTCATAGAAGTGATAAGCGACAGCGACTGGGCAGCAGACCGAAAGTCAAGACAAAGCGTTTCATGCGGAGTGATCATGGTGAATGGAAACTTGATTCATTTCCAAAGCAAGAGACAGAAAAGCGTAGCATTGTCATCTTGCGAAGCTGAGACAATCGCAGCGACGTCAATCTTAAGCGAAGGTGTATTCCTGAAAGGATTGCTGACAAGAATCCTAGGAATTGAGCCAAGACTGATGTTATACAGTGATTCGTCAAGCTCAAGACAGTTGATCTCAAGAAAAGGCTTAGGAAGAGCACGCCATTTACAAGTGGACCTTTTATGGACCCAAAGAATCCCGAAGCTTATCATAAAGGCGATAGCAGGAAAGGACAATCCCTCAGATCTAGGGACCAAATCCCTGACACGGGAGAAAATACGAAAGTATATGCTAAGCCTAGGATACATAGGTGAATTTCTGACGCCAAGTGAACAAGAAGTTCAAGAAGCTGAAGTAAGAAGAACAAGAACAAGAAGTGTTCCAAGATTTGATGAAAGGATGATTACAAGGATTATCCAGACGGTTACGACCGCAGTGTTGATATCATTGGCTGAAGCAAGAAGATTCGGTGAAGAAGGAGAACAAGGACTGGGAAGAGCAAGTGTAGTTTGCATACTGCTGTGCATGTTCATGTCAGCGATTATGCATAAAGTTGCAAGCGCAGCCATTTTGCTCAAGAAAGAAGTCCTGAAGGAAGAAGAAAAAGAAGAAGATAGGACAAGAGCAATGGCAGATGACGAAGCAGTCAAGTATATGATCACAGAGCGTAGCAGAAGCATCGAAGCTACAACTTACCTCGAAAAAGTGCTTAAAAGAGATCAGGCACAAAGGCCAAGCACTGAAGACCTCTGGAAGGAGGTAGAGGCAATCAATCAGCAGTACGAGTTGAGATCTGTTGAAAAGAAGAAGGAAGAACAGCCAGAGAATCCCAAAGTGGGAAAGGAGGAAAGTGAAGCAGCGCCGGATCCAGAGTCCGATGAATCCAAAGAAAGCGAGTCAGCAGAAAAGGATGATGAAGAAGAAGCGCCGGAAGACAAGAAGGAAGAAGATTTGGAGACGTTCAAGAAAACTGCAGAAGAATTGGCAGAAGAAGCAGAAAGGTTGAAGAAGTCTCAAGAAGCTAACTTCGCACGCAGCGTTAAGGCAAGGAAGCATCAAGATACCTGAAGACGTCCAAGAAAATATCAGAGAGCAAGGAGAAATTATGGCTGAGAAGGTACGGCAGCTGGAAGAGATGAAGGAAGCAGCCGAGGAAAGAAGAAGAGAAGTTACGGCAGAAGCGGACGCCGTTGTGGACCAGAGAGAAGCAAAAGAGGCTCGAGAAATGGAGCAACCAGCAGAGCAGGAAGACAAGAAGAAGCAAGCAGCAGAAGAAGAAAAGGAGAAGGATCAAGCAGCAGAGAAAGAGAAAGAGAACGAGCAGCCAGCAGAGAAAGAAGAAGAAAAACAAGAGGAAAGAAGATGGATTGAAAAAGGAAAAAGAAGAGAAAAGGGAGGCTGTAAGCCAAGTCCAATCCTCTGATGAGGAGGCTCAAGAAGCAAAAGAAGCCCTACGAAATGAGTTCAACGTGGAGACAATGTCGATATTCCCAACGGTTATGGCACAGGTGAATGTCGAATCCATTCGACAAGCAATGCCATCGTCTACGGGGGGGGGGGGAGAGAGAGAGAAATCGACTCCTGGCAAGGAGACGGGCACCCGCGTTGTCTCCGCCCCGAAGGGTTAAGACGCAAACGGGGCATGGGGCTCCGCAAGCGTCATGGCCCCATGCGAAGCAGAGCAAACGCAGCAGCAGCAGCAGCAGCAGGAAGATGACGGAAGTGTGAAATCAACAGTATGCGATCCGAAAGCCGTGGTTTGATGATTTGCAACAAACCAGGACATCCTCAACACACGGTGCTAGGAGGTAAGCGGCGGGAGTCCTGAGGAGATGGGCCTTGCTGAGCATCATGCTGCTTCCGGCTGTTTAACAGGGGTGTCAGGAGTAACCCTCCAGCAGGGATGTAGCCTGACGCAACTGTGATCGACCATCTTATAACCGATGACAACAAGGTATAGCCCGAGCCAACGGGCACCACCACTTCCACCTGGAATAGTACGATATCGCAATGGAGAGTCGCCATGCTGACCTCCACGTGTGAGATGAACTGGTAGTCGGCGAGTGGGGAGCACCATTGCTGCGACCCGGTTGTGGGAGAGGGGAGCACCATTGCTACGACCCAGGTGGGCGGGAGGGCGGGTGGGTGATTGCAATGCGGGGAGCACCATCGCTACGCTACGACCCGAAATACAGCAAACGGGGAGCACCATTGCTACCACCCGTGGAAGGGGGGAGAGGGGGTGGGGCGGATTAAGTCAGGCCGTACCATACCGCGAGGAATGTGCAACTTGGTGTCTTCCAATAACTCAGCCGTGTCCTTCCCTCCCAAGGTACTTGTATGATGTTATCAAAGCTCCGTCCGTGTGATTCAGCATCCGATCGCCCCGGTATGACCGACTTCGTGCGGCCGTTTGTTTCCAAGGGCGTATCGAAGACTTCATGCAGCGAGTCGTCGGTAGCTCTTTTCCCTCGCTGCCGCTCAGCCTAGATGGGACTGCACAAGAATGTCCAATCTCACCTGTTGGCACTGCTCCCAAGACGCACACTCTCAACAGACATACGTAAGGAACCCGGGCCTTTCATTCGACTATACCGGGGCAGCATCATGACCACCTGAGAGTAATCAATCATGGCCTTCCTGAGAGTAAAGCATGCTGCATGTAAATGTACGGCACTTTCGCCCTAGTGCAACTGGATGGGGGAAAGGGGGGTGCTCGTCGAGTCGCCAACGACTCTTAGTGCCGCCCCGGGGGTCCACACCCTTTCCAGCACCAGCCCACCCAGCAAAGACAAGCACTAGGCCCCGGGGAATGCCATCGTCTACGTTGGAGCGTGAATTCATTTTATGGCAAGAACAAATGCGACGACCCGTTGCAACACTTCCGGTAGGGTACGGAATAAGAACCTCAGAGTTCTTGGCAAAAGTAGAAGACGACGTGCAAGAATATATAGAAAGCATGTCAACGCTCACCGAGGACGAGCGTAAAGCTGAAGACGCTTACAAGCAAGCAAGAGAAGAGATGGACCTTTATGAGAAGGAACTCAAGAAGGAGATGAGAGAAAAGCTTGAAGTAAGGATGAAGAAAGTCCGAGAACTTGAAGACGACGCAGTCGCAGCAAGAGGAGACGTTGAGAAGACGAACAACGTGAAAAGCGCGTTAGAGCAGCTAGGTCAAGTTGTACAGATGGCAGACAAGCTACTGTCAGCCCTAAGTGAAGAATTCAAGGACCTAGACTTGTACAAGAGGCCAGATCCAGATAAGGAGAAAGAAAGACAGGCCTTAGCAAAGCTTATGACGATGATCAAGAAGAAAAGTGAAGGAAGTAATCCGTCAACACCGGCAGCAAAGGTAAAAGCGATGCCGAAGAAAGCACCAAGCGTTATCAAAGAAGGATTAGCTATTTCTGAAGAAGAGAGAAGTGCAGCGAACACGAAGGAAAAGCAGTTGGAGCTGAAGCGCAAGCTGCAAGAGCGTTTCGCAGAAGCAACAGATGAGATGATCGACAAAGCAGCAAGGGCAAAAGTTGGTCATGCAAAAGACAAGCCAAGCGAACCAGAAGGAACGCCGCCAAAGAGGCAAGTGAATCCGTATTGGCTCAAAGGCCAAGGGGATCAAAAGGAAGAATCTTACAAGAAGACAAGATACCAGAACTGCTATTACTGCAAGCAGTCAGCCGACCACAGAGCGACTGAGTGTCCTCTGATGGAACAAGCGGAGAGCGGCCTGAAGCCAGCAACACCGCTCACAAGATTTTCTGCAAGGTATGTTATATCTACTTCCAGAAGATGGCCGGAAGGTCATTCAGATATACTGGCTGGGGTACCCATACCCCAGACATCTGCAATTACAAAGACCAAGTGAGAAGCTATCTGGAGGATAATGCATACAAGTATGAAAAGGAATTGAATCATTTCCAAGAGACATTGGGCATAGGATACAAACCAAAAGACAGTTGGGGAACAGAACCCAAGAAGCCCAAGAAAAGTGAAGAGGCAAAGACTGAAGAAAAGACTGTGAAGAAGACAGAAGAGAAAGATCCAAAGAAAAAGAAGTCCCAGTTCGTAGTACTCTCCATCGACTTCAACCACTGTTGGTTCTTCTTGCTCCACCATTAGGTAAGCATCTCCAACATCGATACTTCCAAGTGTATATCCTTCTGAAGACGCGAACAGAGCTGACAGTAGCTTCACTGTGCTTGCTACACCGGTTGGCGAAAACAAACTTGCAATATCTGTATCACCTAACCACTTGAACTCTCTTGCTACCAATCGTCCTCTTCTTCTCCACTCTTTGTCTCTGTGTCTCCAGTCATACACTATCTTTGTCGACAGAAACTTGTACTTTGAAATGTCTGTTCCTTCTGGCAACTTGTTCAGCACTTTCATCTTCTCCAGTCTCTCCAACTCGTGCTTCTTGGACACACCTTCAACTTTCTCCATTTCTTCATCAGCTAACTTTGGTGGTCCGCTTTCGAAGTCATTTGACCATTTTGGCAAATCTTCTGGTATCTCTTCTTCACCATCTGATTCTTGCCATTCTTCTTCCTCATCAAACTCAGCTTCCATTTCTTCAAATTCTTCCAGCTCGACTTCTTCATCATCGTGATACTGCGGAAGTTCCTTTCTTAGGAATGGTTCTATCTTCTTCACACTTCTCATGTCGATCACTCTTCTCACCGAACTTGATGCATCTCCGACGGCAATAAACTTCTCTGGTCTCTCTTTAACTTCCGTCGTTCCTTCATCCACTTTCTGTCTCACCGCTTCTGGCTGCTCGCCTCTTTCCAGGTTCCTCTTTGGCGATGCTGGCGGTGGATTCTCTCCTGTCATCAGCTCATCAGATTCATCGCTTCTTTCACTTCTTCTTCTTGTGACTCCTTTTCCTCGACTGCTTGAACTGCTGCTTGATGATCCAACATGTCCTTCACCTGGATCTTCGTCCATGTCTTGTTCAGTCTCGCATGGCGGATCTGACGCCGCTTCTTGACTTGGGCTATAGCGGCTATAGTCTTTCAGCTCATCTTCTTGCTCTTGGCTCCTTTCCTTTCTTGGAACAATCTCTGGCTTGTCGCCAATTGCCATCTCGATTCCACTGTGCGGTGGCAATCTCTTCGTTGATTTCCTTCCTACATGTCTTGTGTGTAGTTCCACGGTGTTCCTGTTGCTTCTGCTAGCACTTCAACATCATACAGCGGCGTACACCATCTTATTGTTCTGCTCTTGATGATTCCTTGTCTTGTGCTTATCAGATTCAGGTTCTTCACCGAGTCTTTTTGAAAGTTTAAACCCTTAAACCAGTATTCTTGTCACAGCACGGCGCGAGCTTCGGAATCTTTTCTCACTACTCGCTCTGCTGTCAGGCTGTCTTGAGACTACGTTTGACCTACGGAGATACGCAGTGAAACTGGTGCTAAATCGGGCATGAGGGAAAATTGAACATTCTGTTACGCCCTCATCACGTACACAGCATTGTCGTGTCACGTGATTCTGTGAAACTTTTTCCTAACTTTTGTACTACTCTTGCTTCTGTTTTCGCATGCTCCTGTGAGCCTTCATCTTCACTTCTCGCACGCTTCTTTAAGCACTTGTGGGACATCTTTATCATTTTCTTCCTTTGGTCTTCATCCTCACTCTTCTGATGTCCTATAGCAGATTTGCGAATTGCTTTCCACACACATTTGGCATGGACTCACTCCCCTCTACGTGCACACTCACTTTTTCTGTACGTCGCTGTACGCGAGGTAGTCGTAGTCCATCCTTGCCCTTCGGCAATCTGGAAACTCTTGTCGGACTTTTGTCTTTAGTCCTTTCTGTAAACATTGGCTTTTGAATTCATCGTGGTGCTCGTAGTGACTTGACGTTGCCGTGGGACTTTCGTCCACGTGGCTTTTGTCGTTGCCGTGGGATTTTCTATCCTCGTGGCTTCTGCCTTTTGCTTTTGTGAAACGTTTGCCTTGGCTGTTCTCAGCCTCACTTTCGCCTTGCTGGGCGTCTTTGTGAACGCCCTCACTCTTCTTGCTTCTTTAAACCGTCGCCGCAGTTTACATAAGCTCTTGTTCATTCCGCTGGCGTCTCTCAGCTCTTTCTTGATCGAACGGAGATACGCTCTTACGCTTCTTCTCCTTTTCAACCTTCTTTGTCTTCTCAATGGACTTTTCCACTGGACAGCTTGGTTCGGAAAGTTGAAAAGTTACCTGGAAGAGTACGGGTTAACAAGCGACAGTGGACTCCCGGCACTATTCTCAAGAACACCAGACAAAGAAGGATTCGGAATAATCGTGCTGAGTCATGTAGATGACATGGAGCTATACGCATCAAGAGAAGAGTTCAAGAAGTTGGTCGAATTCCTGAGAAGCAAAGGATTGAAGATCAAAGTGGAAGGACCACTGGATGAGAAGGAAGGATCAATGAGTTTCCTGAAGAGAAGTTTCAAGTCGATGAGTGATGGAAATGTAGAGATCACGATGAATTCAAAGTACATTGAAGGACTGGTAGAAGTGCTCAAGCTGGAGGGAGCATACCCAAAGAAGCTACCGTGTCCAGCGGACAATGGAAGGTCATTTCAGTCAAAAGAAGGAGGAATGGAACCGTTGAATGCAGAAGATCACCACACGTTCAGAAAAGGAGTAGGGATATTACTGTATCTCGCGCCCGAGAGGCCAGATATCATGTATGTCTTGAAGAAGCTGTCAACGAAGCTCGCATCACCCGTTGAAGCAGACATGGAGCTGCTAAGGTATGTTGGAAAGTATCTCAAAGGAACACCTGAACTTACGTTGGTACACCAGGAAAGCTACCCTGGAAAGAGTTTTCTGGAAGTGAAGAACAGAAGCAACGAAGGAAAGGTCGAGAGAGACAACTACAAGATGCCAGCGCTCATAGAAGTGATAAGCGACAGTGATTGGGCAGCAGATCGAGAGTCAAGGCAAAGTGTTTCGTGTGGAGTGATAATGGTGAATGGAAATCTGGTTCATTTTCAAAGCAAGAGACAAAAGAGCGTAGCATTGTCATCTTGCGAAGCTGAGACAATCGCAGCGACATCAATCTTAAGCGAAGGCGTATTCCTGAAAGGATTGCTGAAGAGAATCCTAGGAGTTGAGCCAAGACTGATGTTATACAGTGATTCGTCAAGCTCAAGACAGTTGATCTCAAGAAAAGGCTTAGGCAAGGCACGCCATTTACAAGTGGACCTCTTATGGATCCAAAGAATTCCGAAGCTCATTATAAAGGCGATAGCCGGTAAGGACAATCCCTCGGACCTAGGGACCAAATCCCTGACACGGGAAAAGATACGCAAGTATATGCTAAGCCTAGGATACACAGGTGAATTTTTGACACCAAGTCATCAAGAAGTCCAAGAAGCTGAAGTGAGAAGAACAAGAACAAGAAGTGTTACAAGATTTGATGAAAGGATGATTACAAGGATTATCCAGACGGTTACGACCGCAGTGTTGTTATCGTTGACTGAAGCAAGAAGATTCGTTGAAGAAGGTGAACAAGGACTGGGAAGAGCAAGTGTAGTTTGCATACTGTTGTGCATGTTTACAGCAGCGATTATGCATAAAGTTGCAAGCGCAGCCGTTTTGCTCAAGAGATTCAAGGAAGTCCTGAAGAAAGAAGAAAAAGAAGAAGAAAGGACAAGAGCAATGGCTGATGATGATGCAGTTAAGTACATGATTACAGAGAGAAGCAGAAGCATCGAGGCAACCGAATACCTCAGAAAAGTGCTCAGTAGAGAAAGGAACAACAGACCAAGTGCTGATGACCTCTGGAAAGAGGTGGAGGTACTCAACAGACAGTGTGAAGACAAGGAGACTGATGAAGAAAAGGAAAAGACGGAAGAGCAGCCGAAGAAAAAGGAAGAAAGTGAAGCCGCGTCGGATCCAGAGTCCGATGGTGAAGAGTCGAAGGAAAGCGAGTCAGCAGAAGACGACGAGAATGAGAAAGGAAAGAAAGAAAAGAAAGGAGAAGAAAGAGAAGAAGATTTGGAAACATTCAAGAAGACCGCTGAAGAATTGGCACAGGAAGCGGAGAAGCTGAAAAAGTCAAAGGAGACTAACTTCGCAGCTTTGGAAGAGAGAAAGGTTAGCATACCTGAAGACACCAAGGATGGAATAAGAGAGCAAAGAAGAATTGTGAACAAAAGGATTACAGGAGCTTACGTGGGCACTGTTGTATGGATATTGTGCATTCATGGAACAACCGCAACCGCAGGCATTTCGGCCCACAGCGAAGAGGATCAAGAAGCTGGAGACACAAGCAGAAGGATGGAGGAAGTTATGGACGTCCTGATGATCACGTTAAGTGTTATGGGAATAATCTTCCTAATCCAGCAAGTGATGAAAGGGTATAAGATTCTGCGCCAAAAGGTGAAGTTCCTGAAGGCCGGAGAGCCGGTTTACGTATACCCAACAAGACATGTTTATCATAAGCGGACGTGCAAGTGGTGGAGCCCACCGCCTGCTACGCAAGAGATGTCTATCGAGACTGCAAGGAACAAGGGATGCAGGTCATGCTGGGTATGTCACCCGGAGGAAAGGAAATAACAGTGGTGAAAGGCCTTCTAACCCGTCAAGACAGCAGACCACAGAAATATGCATGGCAACATGCGACTGGTGCGGAGAAGGTCGGTGTAGCCGCAATAAGAGAAGTCACACTACCCACAGTTGCACGGAATGTATCCGTGACCACGCAGAAGCAAGCTGGAGAGAGTGGTACGATGTTGATGAAGAGGACAACGAAGGAGAAGATGATGGTCAACGAACCCAAGAAGAAGTGGTTAATAGCAACAATAGGCCAGAAGAACTTACTGAAGAAGAGTGGGACCTAATGACCTTTACTCAGAGACGAAGCACACTAGAAGTCATGGGTCAACAAGAGTTAGGTGGAACAGCACGCCTAATTTTCGAAGCGTTCGTTGCCGGATCCCAGCAGAGAGCTGAGGAACTGACCCCAGCGCTACTTCAGGACCTACAGGAAGAACAAAGAGAAGAAGACCAAGGTCTTGATACGTTGATTGAAGAAAGGTCAAGGTTCCGACGTCGAGTTCAAGCTGTAAGTGCTACAATGTCTCCAGGAACCCCAGACAGCACGGAAGCAAGCACCCAAGGGCCCTTGGGATTTGGAGATATGTAAGTGCGGTTTAACAATCAAGAGAAGCAAGTGTGAGGGCGGAAAAGCCGCCCAGGCAAAGCGTGAGGGCGGAAATCGCCCAGGAGCAAGCAACGTTTCACAATGCATGAAAGAAGGGGCAGTAAGGCCTATCCTTTCGTGTGAAAAGGGAGAGCTATGCTGAAAGTGAATTCCAAAGAGAAGAGCGGAATTTCACGGAAAGGCGTTTGACGCCACTACAGAAAAAGCTAAAACCTACGTCAAAGCACAACGAGCACAACGAAAGTGTTTCAAGAAGAGGCAAAAGGCCTAAGAGCGGTAAGTGCAAAGAAAGCCGCCAAAGTCTCCAGTTGCCGAAGGCCGAAGAGCAAGCCTGGACTACATCGCGCTTCGCGACGTGAAGAAAAAGTGAGTGCGCTTTAGATTCTGAGTGAGTCCCATGCCAATCGTGTGTGTGTGTGGAAATTCATGCAAATCTGTTATAGGACATCTGAAGAGTGAGGATGAAGACGAAAGAAAGAAGACTGAAGATATCTAAGAATTGCTTAAAGAAGCGTGTGAGGAGTGAAGGTCAAGCTCACAGGAGCATGCGAAAACAGTGGTAGATGTAGGAAAAGTTTCACAAGGATCGCATTACACGACAAAGCTGTGTATGCAATGAGGGCGTAACAGATAGTTCAATTTTCCCTCATGCCCATTTACATACAGGAATCCAGTGTTTCACCGCAGGTCAAACGTAGGCTCAAGCACAGCCCGACAGCGGAGCACGGAGTGAGAAAAGAATCCAAGCTCGCGCCGTGGTTATAAGAAGTATACTGGTATAAGGGTTTAAACTTTCACTTCAGCAAATGACTAAGGACAATGTGCTGTCCGTAGGGCCGATCCCTACAGCTGAAAACGTGTCGGACCTCGGCGCAAAGCCATTGAAGGCAGAGCGGATTGAAAAGCTGCTAGGCATGATTGGAATCAGATGTGCAGACAGCAACTATGGTGTTGTGGGGGAGTCCTATCTCCTCTCAGCAAGGGACAAACTGCATGTCTCCAGAGTTGTTAAACAAGGAGGGCTTAGTGCCCAGCAAATCATCCAAGTTCTAGCCATGCTTCTCCAAGTTGATCGCGTCGCAAGTGTAAACGATGAGCCCAATACGCAGAATGCCGAGGACGCCTTGAGCCAGGACGACGACAATCTTGGAGTGTTTGCACAGATTCTTGAATGGTTTGTGTATATGTGCTACCTTGTGCGCGATTTTGCACTTGAGTATCCAACTGGGATTATGCTGATCATACAACTGCTGATCTTGATCATGTTGTGCTGTACACTGTTGAGTCGCAATCGCGTTGCAGTGTTGAGGCAGCAAGCTGACAGTGAGGAAAGCAGTGCGGCAATAACAGAATGTTCAATTTTCCCTCATGCCCGATTTAGCACCAGTTTCACTGCGTATCTCCGTAGGTCAAACGTAGGCTCAAGACAGCCTGACAGCAGAGCGAGTAGTGAGAAAAGATTCCGAAGCTCGCGCCGTGCTGTGACAAGGATACTGGTTTAAGGGTTTAAACTTTCATGGTAGCGGAGCTGTTGGCAAAGGCCAGCAGCTGATCAAGCAAAGATCCAGGGAAGCCAGCCAAGAGCTGGAAAAGGTGAAAAGTGTTGAACAGGAAGTTACGGTTTACCAAGAGCATCCTGTCGCAGAACAGCGAGGAGTTACGGCTAAGCCAAGAGCACCTTGCAAAGTCGGAGAAAGCGTGGAAGTGAAGACCTTGGGCCAGATATATAAGGACCTGCCAAAGTGTTGAAAAGATGCAGGAGCAACAACAAGCTCAACAAGCGCAGCACCAGCCGAACCCCCAGCAGGCGAGGTTGGAACAGCTGATGAATACGCTAGGCCAAGCTACAGAAGCGATGGCAAGAGTTGCACAAGGAACAGCAGTGCAGCAACAGCAGTTGACAACAGCAATGGATGCATTGGCAAAAGCCCAAGCATCACCGACTCGAATGAGTCAGGCAGCCCCTTCGGGAGGCCAGCCAGCTTCAGTAAGTTTTGATACTGGAGGTAAGATCCTCAAGCCACCGGAATCGTTTAATCCAGCTACGATTGAAGAAGAAGTGTCACAATGGAGCGACTGGTCATTTACGTTCAAGAACTTCTTAGCGTTCATGGACCAAGAATTCCTGAAGGACCTGAGGTCAGCAGAAGAACAAAAGGCTGTGATAGGAATGGAGGTGACAAATGCATTCTTCAACAATGATCAAGGAAGAGTCAACAGAGGAACGAAGCTTTACTCAGTGTTAAGCAGTTACTTGAGAAACAGACCTCTGAAAGTCCTGAGAAGTGTAAGCGGGATGAATGGATTTGAAGTGTGGAGAAAGTTGACGGCTGAATTAGAGCCGACATCTCGTTCAAGGAGTCTAGCAATGGCTCAGGCATTGGTTGGATTCCCAGCCATGAGTAAAGGAGCGTCGTTGATGGACTACGTCCTGACATACGAGAAGCTCACAGCAGAGTACGAAAAGCTCTCAGGCCAGAAGTTTGATGAAAACTTGAAGATTGGTACACTGCTGAAAGGAATACCGCAGCACCTCAAGCAGCATGTGATGGTTGATATCACTGATAAGACCACGTATGAAGAGTTAAGAGCAAAGCTGCTACAATATGAAAGAAGCAATCAGACATGGTCAGCTGAAAACATCTTAGGATCGTTGAGTGTTCCAGACCCAACGTCGCACTCAAGCAACAAGACTTACCAAGGACCAATCCCGATGGAACTCGATAGATTGCACATGAGGAAAGGTAAAGGAGATGGAAAAGGAAAAGGTGATAAAGGAGGAAAAGGAAGCCCTTATGGAAAAGGAAAGGACAAAGGAAAGGGCAGAGGATATGGAAAAGGAAAAGGTGGTAGAGGAAAATCAAAAGGAAAAGGAACGACCCTGCCCTGCGAAATTGATAGGAGGAGCCGGTACAGACGAGTGCTTCGAAGCCCACTGCTTCTGTGCACTGCTCAGGGCTCGGGCGCTGCCTGAGGCAGTCGCTGCCCTCTGCCCGCCCTTTTAGGGTCCCAGCACGTGCGCAGTCTCACACCGGTTTTCTTTGGTTCTGTTTCAATTCCTTCTCCTCGGCCGCCCTGGCAATGAGGATTGAGTTACGGCAAGGAGGACCCCCTCCTCAGGCACTTTCGAGGTCTATCTGCCTTTCCCTTAGGCGATGGCCTTTAGGATGGTTCTTTGTTTCATCGCCTAGGTCTGTGAGGGTGGCTCCCCCCTGCAGTCCCTTTATGGCGTCACCGCCCTGTGTCTTCCTACGACACACACTGCGGCGATGAAGCTACTGCTGCTTTCCTGGCTAATAGGGACGTGTTGCCTCCCACTCCCTGGCCTCCTTCCGGAGGTTGGCGTTTTTCGTCGGCAGTTAGCTTTTGTACAGCGCTCCCTGGTGCTTTGCACGGCACTGTGCTCGGTATCAGGGATGTCCGCCTGGTTGGCCTCTTTACCCAATGCAGCCCTAACTCGTCTGCAGGCACGTGGGCCCCGCGCCACCTGTTAGGAAGATGAGGGGCAGCGTCGTCCCTGCGCCTTGTTGAGGGGAAGCGTTGGCCCTGCGCTTTGTTGAAGGGCGTGGGCGGTTAGGGTTGCTTTCGGGTTAGGACCTGTTGCTCCGATGGGGCTCTGCCGGACGCCACGACACGTGGCTTTTTTGTCGAGGGAGGCCTCCCCTCCGGGGCACGGTGTGCCCGGCGTCGCTCTCGTGTTGTGTCTGTTTTCCCGTGGTGGTTTACGCCTGTCAGGGTTACTCCGCGGGCGCCTGTACCGGCCGCCTCCTTAACGTCAGGGCTGGCCTGTTGCGGCACTGCCCTTCCTCGAGGCGTGTGGCGTGGGGACACCGGTGCGTAGCGGTGGTTAAGAGATTCGCTCCGGCGGGTCTCGACCACTTCATCCTCCAGCTTTGCTCGGAGAGCTTCTGGTTGGTTGTCTTTCACCCGGTTCTTCTCAGCTCAGCACGAGTTCGGCTCAGGTACTTCCCTGCTCCGTAAGAGCGTGAACACGGGAGCCTCCTGTTCTGCTCTGCAGGGGACGGCCTCTCTCCTTGGGACGTGTAGCACTCCCGGTGAGGACGTGTCTCACTCCTCTGATGTGCAGCTCTGCGGGACGGGACGCTCCCTCCCGTAGGCTCCGTAGTGCAGAGCAGGGACGCTTTACGCTCCCTTAGGACTGTTCGCACTCCTTAGCACATCTGGGACGAGGTTACTCTCCCGTAGGACTTAGCTCCCTTTTTCCGCCTGCGGGCGATGCCCGCTCCTACCGGGGCGGAAGACCATGGAAAACCCATGGTAATTAAGTGCACGTCGAGGGCCTACGGGCCGCGGACTCTTCGCCGCTTCGAGGAAAAGGAAAAGGAAGAGGTTTTGGAAAAGGAAAAGGATATGGAAAGAAAGGAGGAAAAAGCATCAGGCAGGCTGAAGGGAAAGGCTACGAGAATGATAAAGGAAAAGGAAAAGGTGGACAAAACGGACCTGTGTGTTTCAATTGTGGTAAGACTGGACATTACTCTTCGGAGTGTTGGTTACCACCGAAAGGAAAAGGAAAGAAAGGAAAAGTTCGCAACGTCCAAGAGACAGGCGAGGAAGAATGGTATGAAGAGCAACCAAGTTCTTCTACACAGGCACAAGCAAAGCCACCACAAGGAGCAAAAGGAAATGAGCAAGTGCGTAGGTTGGTGACAACGCCTATGCCAGTGATTGAAGAAGTGTTCGACGATGAAGAAGAGTACGTCGATCTTGTAGGAATGTTTGAAGAGATGGTGATGGACTATGCAGCAAGAGCAGTGAAGGTAAACACAGTTATCTTCATGTCAAGCATGGTCGATGAGAGTGATGAAGAAGATTATGAGAAGGATGAACTTCACAAGTGGTATGAAGATCTGCAAGTGGACAAGCAGAATGCCAGTCAGGCAAGAGAAAGAGAAAGACTTTTCAGAAGCGTTCAAGATGAAGAGCCAGAAGTGCATCGAGTAAGAGCTATCAACTCAAGCTATGAAGAACTAGTTGAAGTCGTGTTAGACAGTGGAGCGGATTGTCATGTACTTCCGCTATGCTACTACAGTGAAGACTTAGGAACAGTTGAGTTCCCAGCTTTGAGAATGGTCATTCAAGATGCTCAAGGCAACAGAATAAGGACCACTGAAACAAGAGCGAACATCACGTTTGAATTTCAAAGAACAGATGGAAGAGTGATAAAGGTAAGAGATTCAGCTGTGTTCGGAGATGTAACACAACCACTATTTGCAGTAGGCAAGTTGTGGAAAGTCGGATGGGGACTTGATCCTCTAGACCAGTTCAATGCTTACCTGAAGAAAGGTTCAGCAAAAGTGCCCGTGAGGTTTGCAAGAAACTCAACAGTGACGGACCTCAAGATCTACAGAGCACAAATGAAGGTTGAAAGTGATGAACCACAAGTGAGGAAGCTTACGCTGATCAAGCAGATGGAAGATGATTTCGAGAAGATGAAGTATCATCAAGGATGGTTTTTCATGTCAGATGGGAAGCCAGCAAGGATCGATTATGACAAGTATGTGACTTATGACCCCACGTATGATGATGTGAAAGCATTCAAGTTCAGAACTACTTTGGTATCGAGGTACGATGGCGACAACATCGTATGGAGCGAACTGGAGTTTGTGGAGTGTGCTGAGAAGTGGGAAGACCGAGAAGAGATTGCGATAAACGCAGTTGAAGAGAACTCGGTGATCATCACGATCTTGGAGAGAAAGTCTCTGGGACTTGAAGAGTATGGTGATTATGAAAGAACATCTTCAAAGAAGAAGAAGAAAGAACAAGAGAAAGAAGTGGGAGCAGCAGACGTGGAAATGGAGGTTCACAAAGAAGTAAAAGATACAAAGAAGAACGTGGAGCAAGTGGAAAAGGAAGCAGCAGAAGCAATGGAAAACTTGTTTCCAAGTGAACCACCTGAAGAAAAAGAAATGAAAGAGTGGAAGAAAATCGAAGAGCAACTGCCAAAGTTAGGAGAAAAGATGGAAGAAGCTATGATTGTGGCAGGAGTTGAACTCAGCCCAGAAAGTTCACTCAAAGAGATGAGAACAGCATGTGAATTCCTGAAGATAGGAAAGACTGGAAGCAAGACTCAGATATGGCAAAGGTTGAAGCAAGCTATTTCAGCAAACAAGATGAAAGAATTGGTTGAGATCTCCAAGGGACTAGAACTAGAATTCACAAGAGAACCAAAAGGAGAAAAGAGACCAGAGATGCCAACTGAGGAAGAAAGGAAGAAGCATGAACTGACGCACCTACCAAAAGCAGATTGGTGTGAAAGCTGTCAAGCGACAAGATCAAGAGAAGACAATTTCGATGTATCTGAGAAGAAGAATGAAGCATCGTTAGTCTCAATGGATTTCAAGTTCACTGGAACTCGAGATGAAGAGAACACAAAGGACAACAAGGACGCATTGACAATCGGACTTGTGATGGTTGATGAAGCAACAAAGTTCGTACATGTCATTCCAGTAGCGACAAAAGAAGTGACGGCATACGTTGTCGAAGAAGTCTGCAGAGTACTTATGCTGTTAAATTCGAAGGTCATTCTGAGAACTGACACAGAACCAGCAATGATTTCCCTGAGAAAGAAAGTACAAGGGATACGAAAGATGAAGAATCTTGATACAGAGATACAAGATGTAGCACCAGATGAACATCAAGGATTGCAAGTTGAGAGATGGGTTCAAACAGTTCGGAACTTATCTAAGACACTGGTGTATGGAGTTGAATCACAAGCGAAAGTGAAGATTACTTCAGAAAGTACGCTGTATCCATGGGCAGCAAGACATGCAGCATTCTTGCTGAATAGGTTTGTTGTGAAGAAAGGATCAACACCCTTTGAAGTGCTATTTGACAGAGAGTACAAAGGAACATTAGCGCCATGGGGAAGCGTAGTATTGGCAAAGCCTGTACCAAAAGTTAAAGAAAAGGGAGAAGCATGGAGAAAAGGAATCTTCGTTGGAAAAGACTCGGTGAACAACCTGAATCTGATAAGCACAAGACAAGGAATCATCAAGAGCAGAACGATAAGACAGTGTACGCCACTGTATGATGTCGAAGTGCTAGCAGAAGCGACAGGGACACCGTGGAACTACACACAAGACATGTTGGTAGGAAGAAAATCAACGAAGCGATTGCCACCACACAGTGGAATCGAGACAGCAACTGGTGACAAGCTAGAGTTGGTTCCAAGAAGAGAAAGAAGTCAAGAGCAAGAAGATGAATTGAAGGATTATAGCCCAAGCCAAGAGGCAGCATCAGATCCGCCAAGCGAGACTGAACAAGACATGGATGAAGATCCAGGTGAAGGACATTCAGGATCAACAAGCAGCAGTTCAAGCAGTCGTGGAAAAGGAGTCACAAGAAGAAGAAGCGAAAGAAGTGATGATTCTGAAGAGCTGATTCGAGGAGAGAATCCTCCGCCATCATCGCCCAAGAGGAACCTTGAAAAAGGCGAGCAGCCAGAGGCGGTGAGGCAGAAAATGGATGAAGGCACAACGCAAGCTGAAGAACGGCCAGAAAAGTTTGTGGCCATTGGTGAAGGATCCTCGGGACAATCATCAAGTTCGGTAAGAAGAGTTATCGACATGAGAAGTGTAAAGAAGATAGAACCATTCCTGAGGAAAGAACTTCCGCAATATCACGATGACGAAGAAGTCGAGTTGGAAGAATTTGAAGAAATGGAAGCACAGTTCGATGAAGAAGAAGAATGGCAAGAATCAGATGGTGAAGAAGAGATACCAGAAGACATGCCAAAATGGTCGAATGATTTCGAAAATGGACCACCAAAGCTAGCAGATGAAGAAATGGAGAAAGTCGAAGGAGTGTCCAAGAAGCACGAATTGGAAAGACTTGAGAAGATGAAAGTGCTGAACAAGTTGCCAAAAGGAACAGATGTTTCTAAGTACAAGTTTCTCTCGACAAAGATAGTGTACGATTGGAGGCACAGGGACAAAGAATGGAGAAGAAGAGGACGATTGGTAGCAAGAGAGTTCAAGTGGTTAGGTGATACGGACATTGCAAGTTTGTTTTCGCCAACCGGCGTAGCAAGCACAGTGAAGCTACTTTCAGCCCTGTTCGCATCTTCAGAAGGGTACACACTCGGCAGTATTGATGTAGGTGACGCCTATTTAATGGTGGAGCAGGAAGAGCCGACGATTGTCGAAGTCGATGGAGAAATTTATGAACTCGGGTACACGCTGCCCGGACAGCGAATCGGCAGTGCAGCTTGGTTCGGGAAGTTAAAAAGCTACCTAGAATGGACCTAGAAGAGTATGGGTTAGCAAGTGATAGTGGACTCCCGGCACTATTCTCAAGGAAGCCAGACAAAGAAGGATTTGGAATAATCGTGCTGAGTCATGTAGATGACATGGAGCTATACGCGTCAAAAGAAGAATTCAAGAAGTTGGTCGAATTCCTGAGAAGCAAAGGATTGAAGATCAAAGTGCAATGGATGAGAATGAAGGATCAATGAGTTTCCTGAAGAGAAGTTTCAAGTCAATGGGAGATGGAAACGTAGAGATCACGATGAACTCAAAGTACATCGAAGGACTGGTAGAAGTGCTCAAGTTGGAAGGAGCATACCCTAAGAAACTACCGTGTCCAGCGGACAATGGAAGATCGTTTCAGACAAAAGAAGGTGGAATGAAACCACTGAGTACAGAAGATCACCACACATTCAGAAAAGGAGTAGGAATCTTACTGTATCTCGCGCCCGAGAGGCCAGACATTATGTACGTCTTGAAGAAACTGTCAACAAAGCTCGCATCGCCCGTTGAAGCAGACATGGAACTGTTAAGGTACGTTGGAAAGTATCTCAAAGGATCGCCAGAGCTCGCACTGGTACATCAAGGAAGTTACCCTGGAAAAAGTTTCCTCGAAGTGAAGAACAGAAGTGAGAAAGGAAACGAAAGGGACAACTACAAAGTGCCAGCACTCATAGAAGTGATAAGCGACAGCGACTGGGCAGCAGACCGAGAGTCAAGACAAAGCGTTTCATGCGGAGTGATCATGGTGAATGGAAACTTGATTCATTTCCAAAGCAAGAGACAGAAAAGCGTAGCATTGTCATCTTGCGAAGCTGAGACAATCGCAGCGACGTCAATCTTAAGCGAAGGTGTATTCCTGAAAGGATTGCTGACAAGAATCCTAGGAATTGAGCCAAGACTGATGTTATACAGTGATTCGTCAAGCTCAAGACAGTTAATCTCAAGAAAAGGCTTAGGAAGAGCACGCCATTTACAAGTGGACCTTTTATGGATCCAAAGAATCCCGAAGCTTATCATAAAGGCGATAGCAGGTAAGGACAATCCCTCAGACCTAGGGACCAAATCCCTGACACGGGAGAAGATACGAAAGTATATGCTAAGCCTAGGATACACAGGTGAATTTCTGACGCCAAGTGAACAAGAAGTTCAAGAAGCTGAAGTAAGAAGAACAAGAACAAGAAGTGTTCCAAGATTTGATGAAAGGATGATTACAAGGATTATCCAGACGGTTACGACCGCAGTGCTGATATCATTGGCTGAAGCAAGAAGATTCGGTGAAGAAGGAGAACAAGGACTGGGAAGAGCAAGTGTAGTTTGCATACTGTTGTGCATGTTCATGTCAGCGATTATGCATAAAGTTGCAAGCGCAGCCATTTTGCTCAAGAAAGAAGTCCTGAAGGAAGAAGAAAAAGAAGAAGATAGGACAAGAGCAATGGCAGGTGACGAAGCAGTCAAGTATATGATCACAGAGCGTAGCAGAAGCATCGAAGCTACAACTTACCTCGAAAAAGTGCTTAAAAGAGATCAGGCACAAAGGCCAAGCACTGAAGACCTCTGGAAGGAGGTAGAGGCAATCAATCAGCAGTACGAGTTGAGATCTGTTGAAAAGAAGAAGGAAGAACAGCCAGAGAATCCCAAAGTGGGAAAGGAGGAAAGTGAAGCAGCGTCGGATCCAGAGTCCGATGAATCCAAAGAAAGCGAGTCAGCAGAAAAGGATGATGAAGAAGAAGCGCCGGAAGACAAGAAGGAAGAAGATTTGGAGACGTTCAAGAAAACTGCAGAAGAATTGGCAGAAGAAGCAGAAAGGTTGAAGAAGTCTCAAGAAGCTAACTTCGCAGCGTTAAGGCAAGGAAGCATCAAGATACCTGAAGACGTCCAAGAAAAGATCAGAGAGCAAGGAGAAATTATGGCTGAGAAGGTACGGCAGCTGGAAGAGATGAAGGAAGCAGCCGAGGAAAGAAGAAGAGAAGTTACGGCAGAAGCGGACGCCGTTGTGGAACAGAGAGAAGTAAAAGAGGCTCGAGAAATGGAGCAATCAGCAGAGCAGGAAGACAAGAAGAAGCAAGCAGCAGAAGAAGAAAAAGAGAAGGATCAAGCAGCAGAGAAAGAGAAAGAGAATGAGCAGCCAGCAGAGAAAGAAGAAGAAATGAAAGAGGGAGAGAAGAAAGAAGATGAATTGAAAAAGGAAAAAGAAGAGAAAAAGGAGGATGTAAGCCAAGTCCAATCTTCTGATGAAGAGGCTAAAGAAGCGAAAGAAGCCCTGCGAAACGAGTTCAACGTGGAGACAATGTCGATATTCCCAACGGTCATGGCACAAGTGAATATCGAGTCTATCAGACAAGCCATGCCATCGTCGACGTTGGAGCGTGAGTTCATTTTATGGCAGGAACAAATGCGACGACCCGTTGCAACACTTCCGGTAGGGTACGGAATAAGAACTTCAGAGTTCTTGGCAAAAGTAGAAGACGACGTGCAAGAGTATATAGAAAGCATGTCAACGCTCACCGAGGACGAGCGTAAAGCTGAAGAAGCTTACAAGCAAGCAAGAGAAGAGATGGACCTCTATGAAAAGGAGCTCAAGAAGGAGATGAGAGAAAAGCTTGAAGTAAGGATGAAGAAGGTTCGAGAACTTGAAGACGACGTAGTCGCAGCAAGAGGAGACGTTGAGAAGACGAACAACGTGAAAAGCGCATTAGAACAGCTAGGTCAAGTTGTACAGATGGCAGACAAGCTACTGTCAGCCTTAAGTGAAGAATTCAAGGACCTAGACTTGTACAAGCGGCCAGATCCAGACAAGGAGAAAGAAAGACAGGCCTTAGCAAAGCTTATGACGATGATCAAGAAGAAAAGTGAAGGAAGTAATCCGTCAACACCGGCAGCAAAGGTCAAAGCGATGCCGAAGAAAGCACCAAGCGTTATCAAAGAAGGGTTAGCTATTTCTGAAGAAGAGAGAAGTGCAGCGAACACGAAAGAAAAGCAGTTGGAGCTGAAGCGCAAGCTGCAAGAGCGTTTCGCAGAAGCAACAGATGAGATGATCGACAAAGCAGCAAGGGCAAAAGTTGATCATGCAAAAGACAAGCCAAGCGAACCAGAAGGAACGCCACCAAAGAGGCAAGTGAATCCGTATTGGCTCAAAGGCCAAGGGGATCAAAAGGAAGAATCTTACAAGAAGACAAGATATCAGAACTGCTATTACTGCAAGCAGTCAGCCGACCACAGAGCGACTGAGTGTCCTCTGATGGAACAAGCTGTGCGAATGTATTACAGCGGAGAACGGCCCGAAGCCAGCAACACCGCTCACAAGATTTTCTGCAAGGTATGTTATATCTACTTCCAGAAGATGGCCGAAAGGTCATTCAGATATACTGGCTGGGGTACCCATACCCCAGACATCTGCAATTACAAGGACCAAGTGAGAAGCTATCTGGAGGATAATGCATACAAGTATGACAAGGAATTGAAAGATTTCCAAGAGACATTGGGCATAGGATACAAGCCAAAAGACAGTTGGGGAGCAGAACCCAAGAAGCCCAAGAAAAGTGAAGAGGCAAAGGCTGAAGAAAAGACCGTGAAGAAGACAGAAGAGAAAGATCCAAAGAAGAAGAAGCCAGTGGAAAAGTCCAAGAGCAAGGACAAGGACAAGGAGAAGAAATCTGACAAGACTGAGGAGACAAAGAAGGTTGAAAAGGAGAAGAAGCGTAAGAGTGTATCTCCGTTCGATCAAGAAAGAGCTGAGAGACGCCAGCGGAATGAGCAAGAGCTTATGTAAACTGCGGCGACGGTTTAAAGAAGCAAGAAGAGTGAGGGCGTTCACAAAGACGCCCAGCAAGGCGAAAGTGAGGCTGAGATCAGCCAAGGCAAACGTTTCACAAAAGAAAAGGGCAGAAGCCACGAGGATAGAAAATCCCACGGCAACGACAAAAGCCACGAGGACGAAAGTCCCACGGCAACGTCAAGTCACTACGAGCACCACGATGAATTCAAAAGCCAATGTTTACAGAAAGGACTAAAGACAAAAGTCCGACAAAAGTTTCCAGATTGCCGAAGGGTAAGGATGGACTACGACTACCTCGCGTACAGCGACGTACAGAAAAAGTGAGTGTGCATGTAGAGTGGAGTGAGTCCATGCCAAATGTGTGTGGAAAGCAATTCGCAAATCTGCTATAGGACATCAGAAGAGTGAGGATGAAGACCAAAGGAAGAAAACGATAAAGATGTCCCACAAGTGCTTAAAGAAGCGTGCGAGAAGTGAAGATGAAGGCTCACAGGAGCATGCGAAAACAGAAGCAAGAGTAGTACAAAAGTTAGGAAAAAGTTTCACAGAATCACGTGACACGACAATGCTGTGTACGTGATGAGGGCGTAACAGAATGTTCAATTTTCCCTCATGCCCGATTTAGCACCAGTTTCACTGCGTATCTCCGTAGGTCAAAGGTAGGCTCAAGACAGCCTGACAGCAGAGCGAGTAGTGAGAAAAGATTCCGAAGCTCGCTGACAAGGATACTGGTTTAAGGGTTTAAACTTTCATATCGGCACGACGGCCAGATGTGCCCCCTCAGGGCCGACAGGGACAAGCGCTCTGGCGTCGGCGTGAGACATATCAGACTGTCCGTGGCAGGCACAAGCTGCACGGATGTCTCGTCCATGGGCACACGAACGAAGTTTCAGGGGCAGACCGCCTTGTCGTTTGCAGTTTGGGTTGTGGAGATGAAGTGGTTCTTTGACGTGGCCATTCAAGAGATAACGCCTTTGTTTCAGACGGAGGTTTTTGGGGAGCTGCTGAAGAACTGGACAGTACAGACACAAGTCCTGTGTCCGAGCAAGTGTGGTTTGCCTTACAGCCGGCAGAGAAAATACTCCGTGTTGATGCGGCCGGGCCTTCGGCTGACCAGAGACTTGAGTGAGTCGGGGCCCGAGTTTAAACGAGTCCGCTCGAGTCAATCATTGCGAATCATTGAAGGGTGGTCGGTGAGGTGCGGTGCAGTGATGTGGTTGTGTTAGCTACTGGCTATTGGTGGTAGAATCATGGTAGTGGCAGGAGTGGCAGTGGCACTGCAGGTGAGTCGTTTGCTGAGCTGTTCGCTAGTTCGCTTGGTATCAGTTTTGCTGGCTTGCCGAGGATTGAGACACTGTTCAGTGTGCCGGCAATGGACGCGACCCTTTTCTATGATGCCCCCCCAGCAGAGGCTGGGCACGCAGGCAGTGCAAAGTTCGCAGTGATTCACGTTTGAGCTTGAGTTGATGGTCGGCCCGTTGGCACAGCATAGTTGTGCACTTGTGCCAGTTGTTCTACCGTGCTTGCCGCAGTGCCGCAGAACTTGCATGTGAAGTGCAGCAAGCCCGCACGTGAAGACCAACGCACTTCTTGAGACTTGCTTCGGTGGACCATGTGAGCAGGTGCAGCGAGCCCAGAAGGCAGCCGCATCGGCTCGAAAGATGCCACCCACGAGCTCTTTTGAAGAGCTGCTGGCGCCGAGCCATCGGGTCAGGTTGAGGTCAGCCGGTCAGTCTGTGCATTATGATCGAATCTGGGCCATCTGGGTTCCTATAGCCGACAGTTTGCAACAAACGAAACAGCATGGCACTGCAGTGTGCAGTATGCAGTTTTTGGGTCAGACATTGACAAGCCTGAATTTGCCGCTGATTTGGTTGATGTTGGCAACAATACTTTCGCCTGGAAATTTTGGATGCTTAGCTGCTCAACTAATACCTTCTATGGGTCATGAAATATGAAGTATAGTAAAGCAGCCTCTCTGCCTCCGGAATCCGGAAGGCACTATCTTGAGCTGGAGAAGGCCGGTGTTTGCAAAGGGCCACGGACTTCATCTCTAGCCTCCAGACTCCAGACTGTCCAGAGCCAGCAACATATGAATTCACTTGATTCTCCATGCAGGTGCAGCAGATTCGCGAGAAATGTGGCGAAGACGTGCACTTGTTTATGAATTTGTCTCAGCAACCCCATGTAATGGACACAGTTTGTGGCAACAAGCTTCCGTGCCTCACCAGGGCGGGCTGCTACTACTCACACACGAAGAAGCGATGGTTGTTGCCGCTCGAGAAGATGGGATGCCACCTGCTGCCGACACGTCTTGAGTACACGAGGGCCATGGGTCTGCCCTATCCGTTTTACAAGGCCGGGCCGGGGACGGTGTCTCTGGAACTTCCGAAAGTTGGCATCCTGGTTACGGTTACTGGTTGAAGGGAGTCCTGTCGTAGTCATATTACATGTACAACTTATGGGATCCGTAAGGGGGGAGGGCCGCCGGGGAGGGGGTTAGGAGAGGGGTATACAGTATACCGCCGTATACCCCAATAATCAC
The DNA here is from genome assembly GCA_905221615.1 of Symbiodinium sp. CCMP2592. Lineage (NCBI taxonomy): Eukaryota > Dinophyceae > Suessiales > Symbiodiniaceae > Symbiodinium > Symbiodinium sp. CCMP2592. The sequence goes on from CAJNDT010000851.1 coordinate 115,328, forward strand.
TTATTGTCCCTCGGGCTCCCTTAGGTTCCCTAAAGCTCCCGAAGAATCCCTAGGACCCTCCGGCCCTCCGACCCTCCTTCTTTGAACCACCCTCACCCTCCCTTAAGGATCCGATAAACAACTGTACATCCGATTGTTGCCAAGACGTGGTAAGGGTCGGGGTTGGGTTGATGTTAATGACTTAATGTTGCAAAGTTTTACTGCAACAAATTCAACAGGTACCGGCGGCGGCAGTGCGGCAGTCCCGGGAAATCTTTCATCCATGAGCTTAGTAGACTTACAGCCTAGTACTAGAGACTAGAGCTTGACCTGGAATACAGTTCTTCGGTCGTCTAGACAGTAGTCTAGACTCTAGACTCTAGACTTGTCTAACTTCCAACATTGTTTGAATTGTCTGTGTCCATACAGTGCCACACAGGCGTCGAGACTTCGAGCACAAAGCGTATAGAGTACATAGGTGACGGTGATTGCGCTGCGTTTTGGTCTTGGGCTTGGATGCTGTCGGAACCCAACCCCAATAACGTCAAAGTTTCCTTTCTTTCGAGTGTTTTGCGAGGGTTTGTCAGACTGTCAGTGAGTGCCAGTGCAAGGCCAAGGTCTCTCGAGAAACCTCGAGATCCCAGGGTTCCCGTAAAGAGTCTTTAGGAAAGAGCCGGAAGTTTTCTTGAAAGCGTTGGTTGTAGGCTGTAGGTGCCGGTGCTGCGGCTGCGTTACGGAAGCCCAAGCTGTGCGGCGCGGTGCCGTCAAGTGAGTGTTTGCAGAAGCCCCTGAAGCCGCCCAAGCGCCCACCGCCCACCACCGCCCACCTTTCACCTTTCTCAGTCTCTCTCTCTGTCGGTCTCTCTCTCTCTCTCTCTCTCTCTCTCTCTCTCTCTCTCTCTCTCTCTCTCTCTCTCTCTCTCTCTCTCTCTCTCTCTCTCTCTCTCTCTCCTGCTCGATCTCTCTCTGATCCCTAGTATACATATACCGGCCCTAGGTTGGCCCTCTAAACCCTAAACCCTAAACCCTTATATATATATATATATATATATATATATATCAAGAAATATATTGTATACGAAGGTGAAGATCTCGAAACGATCAGTTGCGACGTCCTAGCAAAAGCCACTGCCAGCATGCATATATAATGCATGCCTGCACCGTCTCACATGCATGGCCCATGCATCTCAGATCTGACATTGCTCGAAACAGAGCTTTTTTCGCAGCTGCAATCGTCCCGTCCAGGCCAAAACGATCTTTGTACAGATCAGCCTTTCAGCTACAGTACGTAGGAAGCAAACAAAAGTACTTATTGACAGGCTCGAGCAAACACGCTTCTTGGCAGTGCCTTCGTCATCTACTTAATCGAGCTGCTAGAGTTCGTCCTGAGCAGAACATTACACTTCTTCTTCATTTCTTCAGACATGTCCTTCACCAGGTTCCCCGATTGCAACGTGCTCTGGCACTGCTCCACGTAAGTTTTGCACTCGTTCTCGTCCATCTTCTTCGGATCCTGCATTGTCAACTCCAAGATAGCATGCTCCAGATCGTCCAGCTTTTGGATGGGGCCGCTCAAGTCAGGAGCCTGAGTATACACGTACATATATATATATATATGTACATGCCACAATCCAAAACGTACATAAAGACGAAAAAAAATAATTGTATGATCTATGTTAAATTGAAATGCATAAGCCAAGCCGCTTCCGCTGCCTTCGGGGATGCCTTAAGCTGCACTCGCGACTTTTTAAAAGCACTCGTGTAGCCCTTGAGCTTGGCCAACAAGGTGTTGAGGTCCTTCAGCAGGTTCTCCGCCGGAAGCACCCACACGCATCCATCATGCGTGCGTGAATGGGTTTTATTTTCCGCCGAAAGTGTAGACAAAGTTTGTCGAAAAAGGGAAACAGTGTTTTCACTTGTGTGCGAGTGACACTAGACATACTTTGCCGTGCAGCTTTCGGCTTGGAGTTGGATCTGTGATCCAAAAAGTTTTTGTAGAGTAGCTTGTAGTGCTCCGCAGCAGTGGTGTCGTCAGCGACGACTTTCCACTCCCTTTGATATAACTGTCAGTGCCAGTTATGGTTGACCAAGCAGCCCGCACGTATGCGGCTGAGTCGCCAGAGGCGCCGTACCCTAGAAGGGACGGTCGAGAAAATCAGTTGGCAGCGCCACAATGCCTGCAACGCGTGCGACAGTGTCGCTCCTGCCTCCGCTTTTTGCAGTGTAATCCAATATTTGTGCTAGAGCAGGCCATGCGTGAAGAAATGGCACAACAGGAGATAAGTTATCTCCTTTGGGCCCTTAGCTGTGCCATGCGGGTAGACCCCGCGGTCGTCAGCGACGACCACGAAGCCCTGAATCGAGCGGGGGAAGGAGAGTCCAAAGTTTGGCCTCCCTTCTACCCTTTTGCGCAGATGCAAGGGGAACAACCGGACACCTCAGGCAGTGCCTATCCGATGCACCGGTATACTATGTCGCAGCGCGACGTGCCTATGCGGCCAGCGGCCACGCCTGGCTGGCCGTATACCGGCCTTTTTGACTGGCCCCCCAGTGGGGAGGAAGATAATGTCCCCAAACTCCAGTGGAGACTCAACTGGGTGGACGCCCTAGAGGGCCACGTTGCTCCTAAGGTTGAAGCCAGCGGCTTCCATTGGCACCCAGAGGGTAAGGGCAAAGGCAAAGGCGGTTGGGTCAAGATTCTCCCTTCGGAGAAGAAAAAGAAAAAGACCCACAAAGCTGCCAGTGGCAGTACCGACCCCACCGCCTCGTCCAGCACTGCTCTGCCGACAGCGTCGGCATCAGCCTCGGACCCTCCCTTGCCGCCGCCAGCGGCCGCCCCTGCCCAGCCCGCTGCGGCCGCAACAGGCAACCCGCCCGCGGCCGAAGCTGCCGACGTCACCCCGCCAGCGGCGGAGCCGGCCATTGAAGTTATCGATACTGACAGTGATCAGAACTCGGGAGACTCCGAGGTTTCCTTGGCTAGCAGCCAGGCCGCAACGGCAGTGCCGTTTGCGCCGAACGCCAACACTGTGGTCGTGTCCCGACCGCAGCGTCGCAATCGCCAGCGAGGCTGGCAGTTTCAGCCTGGGGAGGACCCCCAAAACAACGATTGGCGTAACCTCGGGTCAGCGACCGATAACAGGTACCCCGGCCTGCGTGCGTTAGTAACGCACGCCAGAAGGGTCTCGCCGCACCTGCACGTCACAGACGTGCACGGATGGCCCTACTGGGCAACCCCCAACTCAGAGAGATGGGAGAGATACCCCGAGAGGCGCGGCGACCTCATGTGTTGCATGCCTTGCGCGCAGCAGGGCTGCCTCTCCCAGGGCATGGCGATTTGTGGGCGGCACTGCTCAGTGGGCAGGAGCCCCCACAATCATCACGAATGCGACAACTGCTATCGCAGCAGCCGGGGTCAGCGACCCCGAAACCGCGGCGTCAGGGGCGGCCGTCGTTAGGCACTGAGTGCAGCGGGTAGCTGCTGGCCACTCAGCGAGTCGCCCTCCCGTCGGTGCAGTGCACCTCTTTTTGGTTCACCGCCGACAGCCCGGCAGCCTCTTCAGGGCGGGCGTTTCTGAGGTACTTGGAACCTCGCCCACAGCGGCGCGCCGACGGCATGCTTTGAATGGCGGCAAAAGATCGCCGCTAGCCTTTATCAGTCGTGTGTCATGCGAGCCTGGTAGGCCTCCTCAGCTGAGTCAGCTTCTTAAACCGTGTCGGTTCTCAAGCAGTGCTTTCATACCGCAGCCTTTTCAGCTTAGTAAGTCGCCCCCCCCGTGCCCACACAACCCCGCTTTCAGCGGAAGCCTTTGTCCGCCTTCAGCGATGGCGAACCCGACAAATGAGCAGATGCTGCAGGCGCTCAGTGCAGTGCCGGAGGCCCAGCGGGCCGCCATCTATGAAGCCGCCGTCTCCCTATCAGAGATAGGGGACGTGGTGGTGAATGCGGCAGAGGCAGCGGAACTCGCTGGTTGGACGAAGCCCGCCAGTGGCGGCACAGAAGCCAATGCAGTCGCGCTTCAGCGACTTCTGCTCGGCTACGAGCCCCCAGTGGTGCCGGCAAACACCGAGCCGCCAGTGGCGGCGCGTGGTGTTTCTTCCGACGGCCACCGCAGCGCGGTGGACAGTGTGCCTCTTTCGACGGCTGCAGCGCAAGCCTCGCGACAGCGCTCCCCGACCAGTCCCGCTGAGGACGCGGGCTCTGGTATCAAAGAAGAACCGCTTCCAGCGGAAGCTCCTTCGGCAGCGCCTGAGGATATGGACGTGGAGGAGCCCAGCGGGCGGCGGGATGAAACAGAAGACGACCGAGGCTCCCGCTCGGAGGAGTCGGAGTCAGAGAGCGACTCCCCGCCACCGCCAGCGCAGCCGCATCCTCCCCTGGAGGGCAAGGTAGCGCGCAAGTCCTCCAGCCCGGCAGTGCCGGCGGCCGACAGGAACCAGGCGCCAGCGGCGCCTCCAAAAGCTGCGGCCCCACGCCACAACAAGCGGCCTCCCCCACCGCCAGTGGCACGCCGTGGGGAGAGCTCCCGCCCGCGTCCCTGCCAACAGACCCCGCGCAACAACCCTGCTGGCGTTGCTGGGGCCCGGGCCAGCGGCCCGGCATCAGACGACAACGCTGATCGAGACGATCAGGAAGATCGCCCGCCAGCGGCGGCGCGTCCGCCAGCGGCGGAGATTCAGCGAGTCTTCGCATGTTCGGTCTGCGACAACATGCAGATGAACATCTGGAGCGATCCGTCATCGGAATTCGTATGCAGTGCATGCGGCGAGCTCCACCCCTTCAAGGCAGCAGTGCATGCCTATGATCAGCCCAGCGCCAGTGGCGCTGTGGGGCAGTTTATACAGGGGAGCGCCGCAGCAAGGCCTGGCAGTGTCCAGAATGCGGCGTGATGCATTGCCCACGCTGCGCAAAGAACTACTCTTGCCCAGGCACTGTCCCGCGGACAGACGGCAAGCTCGAGTACAGGGGCGAGCGCCGCCCTACTAGGGGGCCGCCCGAGTCCCTTCGGTTGACCTTGCAGCGCGAGGCAGCCGAAGCCCGTGAGCGCGAGCACCGCGATCGGGAGGCCCGCCGCAGAGACGGCAAGGGCAAGGGCAAAGGCAAAGACCAGAGGTCCCGCCGTGACGACGAGGACCGGGACCAGTGGTCCCGTGGTCGCTGGTCTTGGGACCACGATCGGCGCTGGAACCACCGCGACTGGTAGTGACGCCAGCGGCGTTTTCCCGTGCCTTCCGAACAGTGTTCGGACACAGTTTTGAAGGGCCAGTGGCCCTTTCTTCTGCGCCCGTTTCACACAGGTGCAGAGCACAGTAGTGCCGGCACAGTCCGGCCACAGGAGCCTCCGCTGCTCACCGGCCTATCTGCGGATCGCAGAAGGCAGGTGCAGCGCACCTTGACTAGCGGGCTCAGCCCAGCCACTCGCACCGCGAGGTCGGAAAAAGAACACCGCAGGTTGCGTGTGCACACAGACCTTGTAGGGCTGCAGTTTCCTTTTGCCTAGTAGGTTTCTACGCAGTGCTCCAAGATCTGGTAGGCCTTTTGGAGGTAGCTCTAGGTGCAGTGTCACCAGTGAGGCCTTGAGTTCTCCAGTGCGTGTTCGCCGCAGCCTTTTAAGCCTCACTTCCTTCTCAGCTCTCTCCTCCTCCTCTCCTTCCTCAGGACTGGCCGGGAAGGGTGCGGGTCGCAGCGCGTCGCTTCAGTTCAGCTTTCCAGAGTGAGTGCGCTTGTGTTCGTCTGCTAGTAACCCTTTCTTGCAAGCCACCTGGACGACAGCCGTTGGCTTGAGCGGTGCTCCTCTTCCTTGTGTCAAGGATGCTGCCCAGGGGCAGCGCCCCGGAGGGCGACTTCAACGACCAGGTTAGTAACCTCTGGTCGTCAATACCACGCCGAGCTGGTGCTCGTCAGCCGTGGGAATCGGCCTCGTGGTTTGCACGAAATGCAAGCTGGCCCTGGGAGCTGTCAGTGACTCGCCCCGCCTCTGTGGGCCCCGTGCCAGTGCTGCACGAGTCCAGCCTGATGCTCAAGCGGAAAGCTTCCGCTAGCACCCAGCCGCTAGTAGCGGAAGACACAGCCTTCGCACTTAAGGTCTGCTGCCGTCGTACAGCGTACGAAGGCGACCGCCGCGACAGCGCGGTTTTCAAACTTACGGCCTTGGTAAAGGCATGGCCAGAGGCCTTTGAGATCGTCTCACAGTGTGCCGACGAGGCTGGTTGCGTTGACCTGGACGAGCTTGACTTCAGCATCGAGGCAGCGCTCAGCTATAAGGCCACAAACACAGTGGTACGCCGCCTCAACTCTCTCAGCAATTTTGTCCAGTGGGCAAACTCACAGGACCCAGTGGTGGTGCCCTTCCCTGTGTCCGAGCGCGCCACTTGGCGCTACATCCAGTGGATGATGCGAAATGGAAAAGGGGCTAGCAGCCCCTCGAGTTTGATTCAGAGTCTGAACTGGTGCTCGGGAGTCTTCGGTCTGTCCTTCGAGTCGGAGGTGACCAGCTCCCGTATCGTTGGCCTTTGTAAGAGCACGGAAGCCAGTGCGCCTCCACCGAAACGGGCCCCGGCCCTTAAGGCCTCAGAGGTGGCCACTCTAGAGCGCATCGCGCTGTCTGGCTCTGTGTACGACAGTGTCGTGTCTGGGGGCTTGTTGTTCATGCTCTTCGCATGCGCCCGCGCCACAGCGACGCGGCCCGAGTTGCCTCCTTTTCGGTCGAGCTCCCAGAGGACCCCTGCGCCACAGTGTGGATGCAGGCGAATGTGCACAAAGCGAAAACCGCCGTAGGGGCTAGAAGCCGCCTGCTGCTCCCGCTAGTAGCCCCGGTGGTCTTCTTCGAAGAGTCGTGGGTGAGTCAGTGGCTCGCCAATCGAGAAAAGCTGGGTCTCAGCTCCAGCGGAGAAATCCCGCTGGGGTCAGTGATCCCTGCCTTCACATCGGATGGTGATCTAGCGGATCGCCCGATGAATTCTCAAGAAATCACCTCCTGGCTGCGCAGCGCGCTGTCGAACGCTGGCTGTGAAGGCGCAGAGCGCCTCAGCAGTCACAGTCTAAAGGCGACGTGCCTCACCTGGGCCTCGCAAGCTGGAGTCAACCTGGACCTGCGCAGGCTCCTCGCCCACCATGTCCACGACAGTGCCCGGAGCACTGAGACGTACAGCCGAAACGTGCTCATCCCCGCAGCGCGGGCTCTGGAGGAGGTTCTCATTGCCATCAGAGATTGCGACTTCCTTCCCGACCAGCCGCTCGGGAAACAGTTCGCGCTGCCTAGCAGTCAGCTTAACCTGAAGCGAGAGAACCTTAGCAAGGTCTCTCACAGGAAAACCTCCTCTGGCTCGGCACCCCCAGTGGGGGTGGAAGCCCTCAAGGTTTCGCAGCAACAGGAGCTCAGCGACACAGAAGACAGTGCCAGTGACACTGACATGGAGAAGACGAGTTCGTCGCCGAGCCCGAGGTGGAGGAGCACCCTCGCCTCAGAAGGGAGGTGCAGTGCACCCTCCCAGACTGGGCCTTTTCGTGGTGTCATCTTGCCAGTGGCAAGCTCCACGCGAGCCGCGGCGAGAACGCCAAGAGGCTTCTCTGCGGTCGCTGCTGAAACGAAAAGTATACGAGTTGCGAAGTTCGCGAACTCGCACCAGGCCGACCGCACTGCAAGACTTGCTGGAGCAGCAAGTCTTTCGATGCAGAGTGAAAAAGAGAGCGAGTTTACGAGCCTGTCCGTCCTAGTAGGGTCTCGCAGTCTGCTCCGCGTTTGCGTCTCTCTCTCTTTTTCATCTTTGCTTGCCCTGCAGGACAATGGCGAACCTCGTCGACAGTGTCGCGGAATTCTCCAGCAGAGCTGGACAACTCCTAGGAGCCGCCGAGTCGGCGAAGCTCCTTGCGGCAGACATCCGCACTTTCGGCACGCTCGCGTACAGCGTCGCCGACCAACCCGACCGCATCAGCGATGCGAAGTTTGAAGAACTCATCAAGAAGGTCTTCGGGGCGGCAGAGCCGACCTTAGGCACCAAAGCCGCAGCGCGGCGTCTGGCCTTCGAAAGCCTCACCTTCAGCATCCAGGACCTGAAGATGAGGGCAGAGGGTGACAGCGTCACCCCCAAGAGTCTGCCCCTGCACGAGCGCGAGGAGCGCCGCGCCGCGCAAGTCGCGCGCCTCCGGGGCGTTGTCATCGAAGGTGACTACGACCCCGCGCACAGCCTCGTGGACAAGGCCGCGCTCATGCTGCAGGACGGCATCGTGCGTTACATCCCGCCGTCGCAGTGCGTCAGCCGGGATGCCGAAATCGCCTCAGTGAGGCGTGACAAGGACTTCCTTTCCCTAGAGTCTGGGGAAATCACAGTAAAGAAAAAGGAGCACAGCGTGCACGTCGAGATCGGCAATGAGCTAAAGCTCACGCAGGCGCTCACGCGCCGGGGTCTCGCGCTCGACAGAGTCGGCGTGTTGGATTTCACGATTCACGAGAGACTCGTGAGACAGTTCTTCTCCGTCCTGAACCGGCCAGCGCCGCCGGGGATGGAGCGCGGTAACAGTTGGCACGTAGTACGGGCCGATAAAGAACTGTGGACGCTGCTCGCACGAGAGTGTCGCAAGGGTTGCAAACCGGACAAGGATGGTAAGAGGCCACTAGATTCTCTAGTAGAGAACATGTGGTCCGATCCGATTGTCACGCTGCACCTGCTCCCCTCGCCAGTGGCGGACAGGGGTCGCAAGGGCAAGGGCCGCAGCTTTCCGCGCAGCGAAGAGGACCGCAGTCGTAGCACGACCGGCAAAGGCAAGAAAGGCGGCAAGAAAGGCCGCGGAAAGGGCAAGGGCAAACGGCACGAGAGCGCAGACCGCTCCAGGCCGCCGAGCATGCCCAAAGAGCTCCGCCACTTGAACAGCGTCTCCAAGTCGGGCGAGCGCCTCTGCTACGGTTTCAACCTGCAGTGCGGGTGCGACCTGGAGACCTCCGGATCCCCCAAGCAGTGCGACAGGGGGTTGCATCAGTGCATGAGCTGCGGCAGCACCGACCACGGTGCCGCAGATTGCCCCAAGAACGCAGGGGCCGCCTGACTAGGCACCCCTGCCCTGAGCGCGGCAGAGCCGCAACAGCCCTCAGCCACTGCGCCCGCAGCTCCTGGCCCAGCAGCGCTGGGCCTCTCTGCCACCTCGCCAAGCGCAGGGCAGAGCCCTGAACCCCCTACCTCGGCACCGTTGCCGCACCCGCCTGCAACAAGTAAGCCAGGATGTGCCACAGCTGCGCCGTCGCCTGAGGCAGGCTTACCGGCAAACGCCGACCCCCCCGCGCTCCTGTTGTCGGAACAGCACAGCGTGCCTGCAGACAACGCTCCGGGAGTTCCTCTCCCTGAGCCCGTTCCGAAAGCGACCCCTCGGCCGCCACTGTTTGTGGAAGTTTTCTGCGGCCTCGGTCGCCTTAGTAAGGCAGCCATCGAGAAAGGCTTCTCGAACGTCGCAGTGGATCACAAGACGAAGGCCAGAGGCCTCAAGGTCCTCCAGCTCGACCTCTGTACGCAGCTGGGTCGCAACCTGCTGAGGGCAGTGCTCTCACACCAAGACCTGAGATGGCTCCACTGGGCCCCGCCGTGCGGCACCTTTAGCAGAGCTAGAGAAATTCCCAGGCCAGGAGCGCCGGGCCCTCTGCGCAGCGAGTCGCGCCCAGCAGGCCTTAAAGGCCTCCGAGGAGCAGACGCAGCACGAGTTCGCAGCGCGAACAGCCTAGTCGCTTTCATGGCACAGTGTTGCCACTCTCTGTCGCAGCGCGGCGTTTGCTGGTCCATAGAAAATCCAGCCCGTAGCCTTCTTTGGAGGATGCCCTGCCTCAGAGAGGCCTTGCAGTCAGCTCACAGAGTGGAGTTTGACGCGTGCATGTTCGGAAGCATGCGCCGCAAGCGTACCGCAATCCTCTCCAATTTGGATTGGTTCTCCGGTCTAAGCAGGGACTGCGACGGAGGACATAAACACCTGCCTTGGGGCAGATCCTCAGTAGATGGTTCCACAGTGTGGTCCACTTCCCTAGAAAGCGCCTACACCACTCAGCTGAGCTCGGTCTGGGTCTCCCTCGCGGCAGACCAGTGCGCAGCAGCACTCCAGGCAGCGCCTCTCAGTCGCAAGCGTCTGCGTCGCCTGCGCTACGAGCCAGACTTCAGTGACAAAGTCACTCTGCAAGGCCCCGCAGCGCGGTGCTTTCGAGGCTGGAAGACCCCCCAGAAGCTACCACAGTCGTGGACTTGCTTCCCAAAAGGCTCCAGGCTCATCCAGTGGATCGAAGCCTCACAAAAGGCCATCATCGCCATCCCGCTGCAGCCTCTACACTGGGTGCGCAGAGCGCATCTCATAGATCACCCAGCCAGACATTGAGGCAGTGCCTCTATCCCTCAAGCGTGCCATCGCCGCCGAAGTGCACGAGGACACTGTCCTGCTGGCCAAGCGTCGCACGTTGGCATCGATGCATATATCGAGAACTTGCACAGAGTGCCAAGCCCTCGAGACCGGGGTACGTTCCTCTAATGACGCTCAGGTGAACAGTGTCACCAAGCCCAAGCAGACAGTAGCTTTAGCAAAGCTTCTCAATGAAATCGACTTCCCGGACAAGACCTTGGCACAGCAGGTGCGGGAAGGCTTTCCCCTGCTTGGCTGGATACAACCCAGTGGGTTGTGGCCAGTGCAGATTCTGCCTCCTTCTCTAGATGAGAAGTCGATTCTGGAAAACGCCCATAGCATAGGCATGCGCGGCGTCCGCAGCGCTCTACGCCCATCACAGGAAGGGGTTTCGGACAGAGTCTGGGAAAGCACAATAGAAGAAGGCCAGCAGGGCTGGCTCTCTTTGGAGGATTTTTCTCCGGAAAGTCTGCACGAGACGATAGTATCGTCTCGCTTCGGTGTCGTGCAAAAGGGCAAGGTGCGCCCCATTGATAATTTTAAGAGCAGCTTTATCAACAGCTGCTGCGGGACCACAGAGAAGGTCCAAGTCGATAGCATCGACGAGCTCCTTGCCGTGTGCCTCGAGTGGCTGCGCCAGGGTGTGCCCGCAGAGCGGGCCCACCGCATCGTAGGCAGGACCTGGGACCTCAAGAGTGCCTACAAGCAGCTTGCAGTGCAGGCCGCACACAAGAAATTCGCGTGCATCGTCATGGTGGACCCACAGAGTGGGAAGGTCAAAATAGCCCACCTACACAGCATGCCTTTCGGCGCAGTGGCCGCCGTGCACGCTTTCCTCCGCTGCAGCGAGGCGCTAAAAGCCATCGGCCGCGAAAAGCTTGCTTTGGTCATGACGAGCTTCTTCGACGACTTCACCGTTCTTACGCGCAGCGCGCATTCGAAGCTCGTCACGTTGGCAGTGTCCAACCTTTTTAACAAGCTGGGCTGGCAAGTGGCCACAGAGCCCAAGAAGAACGCCGACTTCAGCGAAGTCTTTGACGTGCTAGGCGTGCGAGTCGACTTGTCCAAGCAGCACCTTGGAGAAATCTCCGTGAGTAACAAGCCGACCCGTGCAGCAGAGCTGGGATTGGTCCTCAGCGAGGCCCTCGCCCGGGGCAGCATGTCCCCATTGGAAGCGCAGAGCCTGCGGGGCAGGCTCATCTTCGCTGAGCAGCAAGCCTGGGGTCGCAATACTCGCATGGCAGTGATCTGCGTAGGCGACGTCCTTGGGGACGGACCAGAGCAAGTCCCCCTCACCGAGCAGCAGTGCCAAGCCATGGCGTTCCTGCTGCAACGAGAAGTGCACGGTCCGCCCAGGACAGTGTCCATTCATGCGCGCAGGAAGGTGCATCTGTACATCGACGGGGCCTGCGAGTGGGAGACCCCGCGACTGGTGCCCAAGTGTGGCCTCGGAGCAGTGCTCATTGGAGAAGGCATCGCCTTCACCTGGGGGCTTCAGATCAGCAGCCAGGTTGCAGCCCAGAGGGCTGCCAGAGCACAGAAGCAGCAGCTGGTCTACGAGTGCGAGCTGTTGCCCTATTTGCTTAGCCTTCAACTG
>CAJNDT010000852.1:0-127223 GCA_905221615.1 Symbiodinium sp. CCMP2592
GGTTGCCATACTTCATGGTGATTCCGTTATACTGCGGGTCACCAGCCTTCAGGATCTGAAGTATGATCTTAATCTGATGCTTCAGCAATCTTACAGCAGCTTCGGCCCTGTTGGGCCATGGTGTTCCAGGTCCTGTTGCTACAGGCTTGATATTCTGCCGATTGTAATAAGCCTCCATTTTTGGAGTCATGAATGCTTGGTCTCCAACTACAACCCTTGGGTTGATCTGAAATTTCTCAAAATAGTCATTCATAATCGACATTGTAGTATGCTCTTCCTTATCCTGGACTACTTCGGAAGTCAACAGGTTTGTTGCTCCGTCATAGAGAATAAGAAATATTAAGCGACTATTCTTGCCGGGAATTGGAAGCTCACCGTGATCTACGAAGGTGAGATCACCGAAAGTCTCTGATCTTAAAACGGAAATCTTCGCTCTTGAAGGAGCTCTCACGTGTTCCTGACAGGCTGAACACTTTTTGACCAGTTGGTCATATAGCTCATATATCTCCTTTGGGATCTGTAAGGCTTTCGTGCGTCGCTTGAACTGATCCGTACTCATATGACGGTGCTTAAGGTGAAGCTTATAGAGTTCTACAGGGTCCTTAAGCTTCTCATGAATCCTGCGAAGAGCAATGGGAAGAGATGGCGATGGTTCTGCGACACTCTCTTCACCTGTAGGTGAGTCTGTACCAGGAGCCGGGTATTCTCTTGACTCAAGCGGCTTTACCTCCGTCCCGTCATCAGCTCCTGGGACCATAGACTTCTCCTCAACAGGAGGTTTGACCGCATATTTGCGGGTTTTCTTCAGAAGTTTTTTAAGACCCTTTGGAGTCTTTGTCTTCGCAGGTGGAACCTCAAGTCTTTCTTCTTCTGGAGGTTCGTGCGGTGCAGATGATTCTGCAGGTTTGTCTCTAGAGCCTGATGATGGTTCCGATGGTTCGGAAGGCTCAGGAGCATCACCATATGGTTCTGGTGGATCAGGTTTCTTGGCAGATGATTCTGCCGGATCAGATGGAAGAGGCTTCTTCTTACCTGGAATGCCCTTCGGTGGTGGATCAGCTGCTCCTTCAGGTGCTTTGTCGCAACCTTTGAGGAACGTATGAGGCTTTTTCTGTCCTGCGCAGGCTGGACAGCGCCCTTCCGGGATCTTAGTATAAGATCTTCTTTCTTCCTTTGGCTTCTTAGCTCCTAGAGCAGTCTCCGTCGCACTGAACGACGTACCTGACTTAGGGAGATACTTCCTGGTGGAAGTGAAGCCTAGAAGGTCCAATACCAAATGGTTATTGGTACTAAGCGGAAGAGGGGTTTTATACAAACCGAAAGCTTCACACGTTGCTAGGTCAGCTGTGGGACTACACTCGAGGGTCATTCTTAGGTTCCTCATCTGTTCGATGGAGAACAAAATGGGAACTCTCCCCTGATCCAGAACCTCGATGGTTGTATCTCTTCTTGGAGTTGTGTTGAACCATAGAGTTCCACGCTCCTTGATAAGAGCTGTTTCACTATCTGCGAAAGAGAACTTCGTGTTCGAAGGTGAGAAAGTGAAATCAATCATGCCTGGGGCACGTTGCTTCACGGCATTGATAAGCCTGTTCACCGCATAGCGGGAACCCATAGCCCTAGTACAACCTGAGTCAAGTATGACAAAGGTAGGGTTCTTATCAAGATTGATCCGCTCTGTGAGAGCAGATAGGACGGTGTGCTGCAACGGAAACACCGCTGTTGCAGTTTCAACACCTTGCCCCTCCGATGGTTCAAAGACCTGGGGCACGTAACTCACTGATGAGTTGAACACGGGTTCTTGGTGCGCGCTCGTATCTGTGCCTCTACCTGATGATCCTGCTTGATTTCTTCTCTTCTTTCTCCGTGTTTTTCTTCGTGAGGCTTGTGATGCATAGTATGTATAAGACGTTTGATCGTCATAGGCGGCATAATTCCAACTGGAGTCAGTATAATAACTGTCCTCATACCATGAATCCCAGCTCGGTTCGGTGGAACTCTCATAGGCCTGTGGAGATCCAGTTTGGTCTCCTTGTAAGGAGGCAGACTTAGCTGTATCCTTACCTTTGCCTTTGCCTTTGCGCCTTTGAAGGAGCTTCCTTTATCTCCTTTGTCCTTTCCTTTTCCTTTGCCTTTTCCACCTTTTCCTTTTTCCTTTCCTTTACCTTTACCGAAATAGCTGGAATCAGTTGGATCATGTTCTGCCTGGTTGGCTCTCCCTTTTCCGCGGTATGACCTAAAACGGCCACGTCCTTTTCGCTTGCCACCCTTTGCTCTTTCCGGTGATCCGGGACGCATTCTTGGTCTTCTTCCCTTTTTGAATCTCCTTGCAACGAAGGCTTCATGGTCGTCAACTGTCCAGAAGACAGCTTCTTCATCCTCGGCGGCAAGAAAGCCTTCCTCAAGGTTGTCTTCGTCTTGGAGCCAGAATCCATCGACTCCGTCGTATTCACCCTGATCGAGGATGAGGAAGTTTCGACCTCCGCGTTTGCGGCGTTGGTCTCTCCTTCTATGGCGGTCCTTCTTGTGAGAAGAGTGCCGAATGTTGGGATCCTGCAGACCAGTTCTGGTCGTTGAGAACTGATCGAACATGGTCTGCCGTACCACATGGTACGTGTAGGTCTCAATTCGGTGACCTTGGTTGGTCAATGCTGTTACCAACCTCTCACGTTGCATCTCATTTAGGTCGGACTGCACTAGGAAGAGGAGAGCTAGGAGATTATCGTTCAGAGGAAACGCTCTTCGATGATTGTCAAGGCGTTCCTTGTTCCATGTTTCGAAATAGCGTGCGGCATATGTGTCTCTCTCGGCTGCACTGCATGCGCAAGAAGGTTTGGTCTGCCTGCACAGCTTGCATGAAATCTGGATGGGCATCCTCCAGAGCTATCTCTGGTAAGAGATCCATCCATGAGTTTTTCACGCGCTGTAGCACGATCTCAAACTTGGCAATCCAAGTCACAAAGTCTTGGTTGCCCTTCCATGCCTTGAATAGGCCGAGGAAACGCCACAGTAAAACGTACTGTTCTCCTTTCACGAAAAATGGACGCATCTTCTTCTTGAAGTAATCTACTCCATCTGGGGCTGCAAGCCTTTCTCGGTTCAGTGATTCCTTTTGTACTGCGGCCAATCCGGAGAGCCTCGTCTTGAGAGACGGACCTCTTTTGGTTTCATCCAGCGTTGTTATGTCGCACCAGTCGTCAATCAACTGTTCATACTCAAACCACGAAGTGGTGCCATCATAGGCAGGCGCGATCTTGGGCGTTATGCCTAATGATGCAAGCATGCGGTCAGATGTTGCATATGACTGTGCGACATAAGTGGCTGGACCTTGGGAGGTCTCTTCGTTCTCATATCCCCCGGAGGATTGGTAACTGTCGTCGGCTTCGCTATGCGAGCTCGACATTGTGCTGCCTCTTATCCGCTTGGTTAAGCGTTCGGCGAGGCCGACCGCTGTAGCGGACTTTGGGAGGCGGGCGGCCCTTTCCGAGCTCCGCTATCAGAAAACTGAGCCGATACACCCACAAGGAAATGCTCCTTGTTAGGAGGTGTATGACCAGTTTATTCCCTAAGGATCAAAGGGCAGCGCCCTGCACACGGACAGTAGTTGTTTTGTCTTGCTACGCAAGGAGAGCTTGTCTTGTCTCAATATGGTAAAACCACTGTGATCCAATGGGCAGCGGAATGTATATGTATGAGCATGCAGCCATTGCTGTAGGTACCTGTTAGAGCTACCCCTTTAGAGGTTTACGCAAACAGGGGGGGGGGTGAAGGGTCGAAGGCTTGAAGGGGGGCTTGAAGGGGGGCTTGAAGGAGGGCTTGAAGGGGGGCTTGAAGGGAGGCTTGAAGGGGGCCTTGAAGGGGGCCTTGAAGGGGGCCTTGAAGGGGGGCTTCAAGGGGGGCTTCAAGGGGGGCTTCAGCCCCTCCTCCGGATTTTTTTTTTTTTTTCTGGCGGCGGCCCCCCCTTCCCTCCCGTCAGTGTTCTTGCCCCTCGGTCCTAAACCAGCTAAGAAGTGGGGATTGGACGTTTTTTTGTTTTTTTTTGCGCTGGCCCCCCCTCCCCTCTTCCAGATTATTTTTTTTGTTTTTTGTGGCGGCGGCCCCCCCCCCGGGACCTTTCCTTAGTATCAGTGTTCTTGCCCCTCGGTCCTAAACCAGCCAAGAAGTGTAGGAAGCTTTCTGCTCTACAGGCATGTCGACAGTTAAAAAAAAAATAGATATATGACAGCCCTTGTTCTTGATGCACGTGTATGGGTATATACATATATATATAATGTATTCTCTTTATGTATGCACATGAGGATAATAACATCGTGTGCATGTCTAATGTTGGTTAAAATCTAAAACACACGAAAATCATGAAAAACAGCAATGTCGAAAATCACGGGCCCGTAATGTGTTATTTTCGGAAGAATAAGATTGCCAATGACCAGTCCCTCAGCCCTTGAAATTAATAATGCCGACGACAAACGAGTTTAGGCGCTGGATAAGCTTCGTTGGCGCCGGTAGCAAATCTTTGGCGGTTAGGAGTTGCTGCTAAAGGTTGAAGCTGTGAGGCGTGGAGTTTCAGGTGAAAGTCACAACAAATTGCTTTAGCTAGGGCAAAATACCGCGCCGCGGCGTGGGCCTCGGAGCTGCACCTGCACTTCCATTTACAAATTTGTTTCTGCAAGCAGATACAGAAAAATCGGAGTGCAATGCTCTGAAAGTGGTCTGTTTTTGTTTGAATTTGGGGCGCTGTGTAAGCCTTCTTGGCACCGTTAACAAACCTTTTGCGGTTAGGACTTGCTGCTTGAGGTTGGAGCTGTGGGACTCACATGCACATGCACTTCCATTAAAACAATGTTTTCTGCAAGCAACTTCAGAAAATTCGGCGCCTACAATGCTCTGAAAAGTTTGCAAGCTGCTTTTGTTTTGAGTTTGGAGCGCTGGACAAGCTTTGTTGGCACCGGTAGCACGTTAGGACTTGCTGCTAAAGGTTGGAGCTGTGGAGCGTGGGGTTTCAGGTGAAAGTTACAAAAATTGCTTTAGCTAGGGCAAAATACCGCGCAGCGGCGTGGGTCTGGGAGCTGTACCTGCACTTTGTTTTCTGCAAGTAACTACACAAAATTCGGGACCTACAATGCTCTGAAAAGTTTGGAAGCTGTTTTTGTTTGAATTTGGGCGCTGGTCAAGCTTTGTTGGCACCGGCAGCAAACCTTTAGCGGTTAGGACTTGCTGCTTGAGGTTGGGGCTGTGGCTTGGGCTCTTGTCAGCCAAGGGCAGATTCCATTTGGAAGCTGCTTCCAGCCAGGGGCTGCTTCCAGCCCCCGGCTTTTTCCAGCCAGGGGCTGTTTCCAGCCAGAGGTTTCATCCAGGCAGGGGTTTTTTCCAGCGAGAGGCTTTGTCCAGTTACAAGCGATTTCCAGAGCCGGGCTTCCACGGTTTTTTTCAGCCAGGGGTTGTTTCCAGGGCTGGGCTTATCACCCGCGACTTGGGAAAAACACTGGACTAAAATTCTGATCTGGTGCCTCACGTCGCTAGTTTGCTGCGTGTGGACCCTTGAACAGTTTTGTAGGGTCCCGAGTCTCCGCGGCCACAAATGCGATGTTTTCTTGGAAAACTAGCCAGCGAGGCACAACACGGCCACAACAGGGTTTCAGGCCGCATCAGGGCTACAAACTGTGGTTTTCAGGTATCAAGGCGTGTAGAGGCCAGCATGCTTTGAGACGAATATGTGTTCAAGAGAAGCCTTCTTCGGAGTTCTCCGGCTGCATCTTGCTGATGAAATGGTCGCTCCGCGTCCAGAGTCGCGGCAAATGCGATGTTTGGAAAAACTAGCCTGCGAAGCCACAGGCCACGAACGTGTGGTTTTGAGGCCACAAGAGACCACGATGGGCCACAAATGTGTGGTTTGCAGGCCATGTCAGGGGCACGGACGTGTGGAGGGTGTCAGGCCACAAACGTGTTCTTTTCAAGCCACATGAGGCCACAAATGTGCGCTTGGAGACATCATCAGAGCCAGAAACGTGGTTGAATTGCAGTTTGTGGGATGAGGTCCTTCGACGTTTTGGAAAATAAAATGGAATGCTTCGAATTTTTTGCAATTACGACAGAGATTTCATTGGGCCCTAACTGTCATCAAACCTTTTTGTTGTGATTGGTTCCAGGCCTCCCAAAACCATGCACTTTGGTCTTAAGCCTCCTCATCTGATAGTGTCCGATCTTGTCACTTTCTTCTTTTGGCAGGGACTGGTCATTGGTAACCCTTTTTTATTGTCGGCAAGCCCTCAAAACAGTGGGTGGGTTGTTTTTCTTTGTCTTTTCGTTCTTTTCTTTCTTCGCAAAAACCTCCCATAAAGCGGTTTCGTGTGGCCTCTTCTTCTTTTGTGGCAGGGACTGGTTTTTTGTTGTCGGCAAGCTTCTAAAAACAGTGGAGGGGTTGTTTTTCTTTGTCTTTTCGTTCTTTTGTTTTTTCGTCGCAAAAACCCCCATAAAGCGGTTTCGTGTGGCCTCTTCTTCTTTTGTGGCAGCCATTGCGGGGCATCGACCAACAGGTTGGAGGCAATACGGACAACAGCAATGAGCGCAGAATGCTGCTGCGCTGTCCAGAATACCGTTTGCTCCAGAACAGCATCCAGACAGACTAGGGCGCACCACAGAGAGAAAGTTTTGGATGAGCCAGCACAGCCCAGGATGCTGAGAGAGCTGCGGCCTTGTGCCCGAGCGGCTAGAATGGCCGTGATGTGCCCGCTCAGGAGGCCATCCGGGCTGTTCAGAAGCTCAGCAATGTGGAAAGGACTGTCCCATCAGGGCAGCCAACGCGTGCAGCTCTTCTGGGATCAGCGATGCCGGGAGACGCCAATTACTGCAGAACGGCTCCCGAGGGTTGTGGCGCCTGGCTACTGGGTGGAGGGCAATGATGCGCTGTTTGAGCCGCACAAAGTCGGCCGGCGTAAGGTCAGGGGCAGGTGGGAATTGAGGGGCTCTGGCAGCCGACTCCACTGCCTGCAAGAAGGACAGCGCGAGATGCACTTCCGAGGCGAAGTGGCTCCGAAGCCGTGGCGCAAAGGTGCACGGGCGCACGGGCATGCCAATGGCCAGTGGGACACGTGCCTCAGGCATTTTGAGTACTTGCAGGAACACATCGAGAGCGCCACCAACCTTAATGCAAGACAGACTTTGGAGGGAAAGGCCCCAGCTGCAGTCCTGGCCAGGTTGAGGGGCGGCCCCGAGAAAGGATGGCCACTGCCGGATGAGCAAGAGCGCGCAATCGGGTTGAGGCGGTTGTGACGACGCTCGGCTTTGCGTTGTTCGCGTGTTTTGCCTTTCACCCGTTCAGGAACTTATGCGCAAAGTCAAAATCAGCAGGTGTGCAGACTGAGCGCACACGGTGTGTGTCGCCGATGCAATGCATGGATAAGCCGATTGGGTCGCCCCAGAACAGCCGAGGTCATAGTAAGAGTCTGGCCGTGCTGAGGCCAGCAGCTACGCGTCCCAGGCTGCTCGACGAGGCAACAAGGCCCAAACAAGGGATCCAGTCCGCTTGCTTGTCTGCGTGAGAATCCCTTTGCCGAGCTTTCAGTCGCAAGGGCAAGGGTTAAACCACTCTGTTTGTCTCGCTCCGAATGGAAGTGCTGCAGCCCAGTGTGAGCAGCGTCAGCGCCATCTAGCCAGCGGGCATGCCTACAGTGCAACATCTGAGTCGGGCAGCAGGGCGCACACCACCGCTGACGAGAACCAAGGGCAGGAACCTAAGAAGAGGCCACACGAAACCGCTTATGGGGAGTTTTTGCGAAGAACTAAAAGAAAGAAAAAGCAAAGAAAAACAACCTTGCGCAGGAGACGCAACAGTTGTTGTCGACAAGTGACGGAAAGTAACTGACGAAGACGGCATAAGACCAGTGCAAAAGCGGCCCGCCTGCAGAGCTCCTCCAAGCGCCGAGCAGCGTGAAGCCCCCCTTGAAGCCCCCTTCAAGCCCCCCTTCAAGCCCCCCTTTAAGGGGGCTTCAAGGGTTCGACCCTTCAAGCCCCCTTCAACGAAGGTCGAAGCCCCCTTCAGACCCCTTGAAGGGGCCGTGAAGGGTCACGCCCTTCAAGCCCCCTTCAAGGGGGTCTTGAAGGGGGCCTTCAAGCCCCCCTTCGCCGAAGGGCGGTGGGCCCATTCAAGTCAGATGCGAGGTGCCGGCTACCCTGGAGGGCCAGCCCCAAATTGCCATTGCTGACCGGCTGATGGCGTGTTTCGAGAGTGGACTCCTTCCAGCCCGACGCGGCGAGTTCGATCCGCGAATGTTTATACGTATCCGGGAGTGATCGGGGCACTTTTCGTCTGCTCTTTCCGCTTGCGGACATGCCACTGGGTCTGCAAGCAAAGCCCTCTCTTTCGATTCAGGCCGCGGGCCTGTTGAATAGTGCACTGTGGCACCTTCGTGCTGCTGCTGCTGCTACCTCTGATGGATGGGATCTCCGGGCGGTAGTGGCTTATTGGACACGTGGGCCACAAAAGAAGGACTTTTATTTTCCAGTCCGCTTATGGCGCTTCGCGCATTTCGACGCACTTGAATCGAAAGCGATGGTCCTCCTTCACCGGTTGGTCGCCCGGGAGGAGAATCAGGCGCAGGAGCTGCCGGGTGGCGAGCGTCGCTGGGTCAGGTTGGGGCATCCCTGGGCGCAGGAAAGCTGGAAGGCAGCAGCAGATGAGTTCCTCAGGGAAGGGGGCCTTGGACCTGGCCTCCAATTCCCATGTATATCCACCGATCTAATGCCACATCTGCATGCCCCCCGACCCGGATACTCACCAATACACATTCAAAAGGGTCACGGAAATCTATCGTGAGGGAAATTACCAAGCTGCTCTGTCTCTTAAGGGAGCGTCATTTTCCTTCGAGCGGTCGTAACATGCAGCGCCTACTCGACAGCTGGCCGCGCTCAGCGGTGTGGAAAATGATGCCCATAGAGGCTATCAACACCTCTTCATGTTAGGTGCAAGTGCTTGAAAGAGTTTCGGGAACAGACTGTCGTTTTTCGCCGTTGCTTGGTTTGCTTTTGGCAGCGCAAAGCAGCAGCAGAGTTTTCACGAATTTGTTTTCGCATGGCACATGTTTTGTTTTGCTGAGAAGCTGAGAGAGTTGAACTTTCAGCTGAGAAGGCGTCACGCAGCAGTGTGCGGTGACTTGTAAGTGCGTGACTGTTTTGAGAAGCTTCACGCAGCAGTGTGCAGTGACTTGTAAGCGCGTGACTGTTCTGAGAAGGTTCACGCAGCAGTGTGCAGTGACTTGTAAGCGCACGACTTCGCTGTGTAGGCTCAGGAAGTAGTTGAGGACGGTGCTTTGGCCGAAGCTTGTGTTTTGTGTGGTCAAGACGACAAGAAGAAGCTGTGGCCAAGAAGAACGACTACTTGTGTGGTCCGGTCCAACTCGCCGTGAGCAAGTTTCACACCAACCAGAGCTTGTGAGAAGCCTGACGCAAAAGTGCTGTGTTGGGTGCGAAGTGCGAAGTGCGAAGCAGAAGCAGTTGCTATCATTTTACATGGTAGCGGAGCTCTGCGGAGTTCGAGGTGGCAAGAAGAATGTCACAAGAGGGTGCACAGTCGCCTCCGTCTGCAAGTCCTTGCAGTCCGCCAAACCCTTTCAGTCCAGGAGCGGTCAGTCCTTTGCAAGCCAGAGAGGAAGCTGCAGCCGGCAGTGCTGAAAGACCACAAGTGTTCCAAGTTCACACTCCCCCGAACGAGCAGACGCCTTCGGGTGTCCCTTCCCAGCCGTCTGCAGTGCCCAACGACTTCACATCTGTTGTGATGATGATGGCGCAGACATTGCAAGCAGTGCAAGCGCAAACCCAAGCTTTGACCCAGTTGGCCACCGTGATAAGTCAGCAACAGCAACAGTCCTTGCAGCAGCAGCAGCAGCAGCCGCAACCACAAGCTACAGCTCCACTCGCACCGAGTGTGTCAGGAACGCAAAGCGAGACGAAGGCAGACAGTGTTGGCAAGCTGGACTTGAAGTGGTTGCCTGCCATGCCACTGCCTGCATGGAAGACGTGGAAAGATAGGATCACGGAGATCCATGAGTACGGAGTGTGGTTGGAAGCTTTCACCAGTTGGGTGAGCGTGCTGCACAGCTCTTTTGGACCAGAAATCCAAGAAGCTGTTACCAGAGGTCCTATGGCGAGTCCTTTGACGCATGACATCATGACTGTAGAGCAGATTCAGAGAAGCCAAAGAGTTTTACACTTGCTGAAACAAGCTTTTGCTGGTTTTGGAAGAGTGGAAAGCATAGCTGGCCTGCTGGAATCTGTGGGAGGCATGCAGAGAGCCAGCGGATATGAGCTGCTGAGGAGGATCACAGAGGAGTTTTCTCTGCAAAGTCGGAATGAGGCGTTGCACTATCGGAACCAGCTCTTGTCGTATCAGGTCCCCCACGGGACTAACTTGCTGGAGACTGTGCGGTTGGTCGAAGTTGCGGTGAACAAGTATCATCGCATGCTCGGCGTGAGTATGCCAGATCTGCGTGTCCTTGAAGCAGACATCTATTTGCTTTATCTGAAGAACGTGCCTGAAGAAGTGAAAACGTATGTGCAGCTACATGCGCGAAATGAAACGGTTTTTGGGGTAAAAGAAGCCATTGAGACCTACTACATCCGTACACGTGTGATTGGAGACACCGCTGTCAGTAGAGAAGGTTTGCACAACATGGGCAACAGAGAAGGCAAAGGAAAAGGCGGAAGCCCTTGCGGGATTTGTGGCCGCACAGGTCATGTAGCAGAGAATTGTTGGGATGCCAAGCCTGGCAAAGGCAAAGGAAAGAAAGGCAAGGAAGGAAAGGGCAAGAGCAAGAAAGGTGCAGGCAGCAGCCCGCAAACGCCAAGATCTGGAGAGAGCAAAGCTGGGCGAGAGTGTTGGAATTGTGGTGAACAAGGGCATCTGGCTCACGAATGCAAGAAGCCCAAGCAGGAGAACAAAGGCAAAGGCAAGAAAGGGAAGAAGGGAAAGCAGCGCAGCCTCACGCAGGAGGACAAGGAGAGCGAAGCTGAGCCTGAGGGCGAAGTCGTCATGTCACTGAGAGCAGGTGAGCATAGACTTTCTGCTATGGCTGAAAGGACCGGAGCGAGAATCGCCGGAGTCTGTAGCGTCAAGGGTCAGGTAGAGACATGGCTTGTAGACTCTGGAGCCACGTCACATGTGATGACTCGCGAAGCTCTGCGCAGGTATGAAGTTGTTCGTGTCCACAGTACTTTCCCGAAACTCTGGTCTGCTGCCGAAGAGCAGATACCCACGTACGGCCTTGTAGATCTCCGAGTACAGTTTGGCAAGTCTCGATTCGTAGTAACAGATGTGATCGTAGCTGAAGTTTCTTTCTGTGTTTTGAGCTCATTTGCATTGGCCCAGCACGATTGGGTGACGCATTTGAGCAAAAGAGCCTCGTCCTTGACAAGGGCACCTGCGAAAGGTCAGATTCGACAGAAGGTTCCCCTCAAGATGGAGAAGCGCGCATGGTGGGCGATGGCCCAGCTGAAGGAGAAGGTGCCAGAACATCCAGATTTGCCGGCTCTTTTGAGTGAGATTGGAAGGGCTAGATCAGAGAAAATGGAGGTTGATGGTGCGATTAGTTCATTAGCTAACGTTGTTGCTTGTCCAGAAGATTGAGGAAGGACGGATGCTCATGATTCCAAGCCTGGCGGAAATGCTCATCTTGCCAACCCGCCGCATGGAGTTGCGGGAACACGCGAGCCCAAGAAGTCTCCAAAGATCGATGCGAAGGAATGTGCTGCTGTGAAGTCCATTCTGCGTCAGAGCAACACATGTTTGGACAGTTCTGTGCCATTTCACCACATGTTGAGAGTTTTGCGATCGGACGTGAGTGCATCGAAGTGTTCGCAAGACGAGCGCTGCAGCTTACATCATGACGTTCATGAGATAGGGCCTGTGCTGGAGCAAACCAGCTTGAAGGAGTGTGCGTCCGCAGCTGTTTTTCAACCACCGTCAACGTCAAACCCCATCTTGAACAACGAGTTGGATGAAGCAGACGTGTTTTGTAACCAGAGCTTGTTTTTGCAAACTTGCGAGTTGGAACATGAAGAGCTTATTGCACATGTTGAAAATTCACGCTGCGAAGACATGTTTTCCACGGTTTCGTTTTCTGAGCTGGAAAAATCGTTTTCACACACCCAGCAGTTTGGTAGCATCGACGACAGTACTTGTAGCAACAGCATGTTTGCAAGAGTTTCAATGCTTCAGGTCGACAAAGCCACTTTTCAACCGGACATGCCTTGCCAAACCAACAGAACCGCTGATCGCATGTTTGAGCTTTCCCAAGCTGAGCCGTTGCATGACGTAGATGTTGTTTTGGCAGAAGACGTGACTGTATGCGCCTCATTGTCTCATGCGGTGCAAGGTTTAGGAAGTTTAGGAAGTGCGCCTCAAGGCAACTGTACTGCTTGGTTGCGTGGATTGACAAAACCATCTTTTCACGAAACGTCCGAGCCCAGACTCCGAGGACTGCCACAAGTGATTGACGTTGAGCCTCACAGTCCCGCAAGCGTCGTTGCAGAACCGTCTGCAAGCTCAGATCCGAAAGGCTTTGAGAGGCCATCGGGAGGAAGTGCAGAAGCTGAGGGTTTGCCACCTGAAGACTTGTTTGAAGATGATGTTGACTTAGAGGGCAAAGCGCTTGATGCACATCGGGCGCGAGGCCATTTTCCGTTCATGAGAGAGTGTGTTGAGTGCCGAGAGTGTAAGGGGATGATTCCTGCAAGAAGTCGTCGTAGTAAGGCTGCTGAGGAGCATCTCGGTGTAGCTGCGGATTTTGTTTTCTTTGGGCGTCTTGTTCGGATTGCCTTGTTTTTAGCCCTTGGAACCGGGATGATTTGTGCATTCCGGGTTGAGAAGTCAGAAGCGTTCAACATAACTCAAACAGTCTTAGCCTTCAAAGAGCTTGGAGGCACCGGTCGCTCAGTTGAGTTCCTCAGTGATTGTGATGATTACCTGATCAAATTGGTTAGGGAAGCGTCAAAACGAGAAACTTTTGGTCCGAAAGGGGTGAACTTTCGACCTGCTCCTGTAGGGAGGCCACAGTACAAGGGTCGGATTGAGCGTATGGTTCGAACCTTCAAAGAAGGTGTGAACGTGAACTGGGTTCAACTGGAGAAGGCCTTGGAGGCTAAGATCTCCTACGAGGCCCCTTTGATGTCTCACATGGTGCGTTATGTTTCACGGTGTCAGAACATTCACAACAAGATGAGTGATTCAGGCATGTCGCCCTTGGACCGGTTGCGAGAGAAGTGTGAATCACCTGTTCCTGTCACTTGGCCTTTTGGGGTGATTGGATTTGCGAAGCCTTGTCATCCGCAAAGGTTGCCTTACCGGGGGAAGCGCCTCGTGTCGTCTGTGTACTTGGGTCCGTGCGCCTCCGTTGGGTCTGGCTGTGTGTGCTTACCGCTGGAAGGGGACTACGAAAGTCCACGCCAAGTGGACGAGTTTTCTGTTTTTCGGCCCGCTGTTCCGTTTGCTTGGTCCAGAGCTGGGATTGAGCCATTGGCTATTCCGCGTCCCGTCCGCGCTGCTTCCGATGGACCAAGGGGTGATGATGCGGTAGAAGGCAAAAAGGGTCTGCTCAAACGTAGGCGGGAGAACCCAGAGCCGCTGTCAGTTGCAGAAGCCCCGGATTGTACACAAGATGTTGAGTTGACTGATATAGAAGACTTGGCAACGAAAAATGAGCCACGAAATTTGCATGAAGACTTCGATGATCCCATGTACTCTCCTTCGTTACCACCTGAAGAGGACCCTAACCTCGATCTCCCTCCGCTCGAGCTGTCGCAGACTGGGACGGCCGACTCAGACACCGGATTTCATGGAAGTTGACGGGGGTTTGGAGTCTGTTGAGCATTTTGCTCTGAAGTTCGGGAGTTTGTTGAGTGAGCCCAATGACGACGATACTGTGTTGAAGTATTGGTGGGATGAGCAACTGCATGCGTTTTTGTCCCGTCAAGACACATGGCAGCTTCATGACACTCTTGGGGCTAGCACCGCTCATGATGGCAGAAGTTTTGAGATCATGTTTGGCGGAAAGAAACTCGAAGTCCTAGTTCCTGTATGCGCGTGGGACGAAATCACAGGTCTCAGATTGGATCGGGGTCAAGTGGAATCGGGTCTTCAAACAGAAATGCAAGCTCTTGAAAAACTAGGTGTAGGCATTTCTTTGTCAGAGTCTGAAGCCGTCAAGTTCGCTAGGGAACATAGAATACCGATCTTGTCTAGTCGATGGGTCATGAGCCAAAAGACTGACGATATCTGCAGGTGTCGTTTGGTAGTGAAAGATTTCAAGACTAAAGGGGAATCAGCTTTGTATGAAGGTTGGTACAGTCCAACATCAAGTGTGGAGGCCCTCAGGATTGCCGTTGCCATAGCGTCTCAGCGAGGGTACTGCCTAGGAACACTGGACATTTCGACTGCTTTCATGTTCGCGAGCTTAGATGCAGGTGATACTGTTCTAGTTCGCCTCCCCACGAACGTCTTGCATCAGAAACAACGGGTAGTGACATCCTTGAAGAAGGCCATGAACGGCCTCCGAAAGGCACCATTGCTTTGGTTCAAAGAAGTAAAAGGGTGTTTGTACGAAGGTGGTTTTTCGGACACGTTTGAAAGCACAGTGTTCCGGAGATCGGAGGCTAACGGAGATATCACAATCATTGTACTGTATGTTGACGATGTGTTGATTGTCGCGTCTTCCGAAGGAATCGTGCTGGAGATCTTTGAGTTGTTTGAGCGTCGCTACCGAGTCAAGCGAACCGGTTTGTTGAGGCGAAACGAGATTGGGAGCATCAAGTTTCTTGGAAGGGTTGTGTACCGAGAACATCGTCACGGAAAGCTGCGGCTAGGGTTATGCACTAGCTATGCTGAGAGCCTTTTTGCAGAGTGGCCTGAAAAGTTGAAGATGTCAGACGGTTTGCCTAACTTGGAGAAGTTGTACAAAGAAACGGAGCTCAAGGGACATGCTGAGCTCACGGAAGATGCAAAGTCAAGGTTTAGGCGAACATTGGGCCAGCTTGCATGGATGAGCATCACTCGGTCCGATTTGGCATTCCCAGTTTCTTTCTTGTCTCGGTTTCAGTCGTCGCCAAATCCTGCTGCTGAGAGTTGCTTGCGAGCTGTTTTGCGATGGATGAGGTCCCGAATGACGGTCGTTCAAGAGTTTCCAGCAGGAGAATCAAGGCCAGAGGTATTGCAGGCTGGTTGTCACAAGGTCCTGGCTTATGTGGATTCGTCGTGGTCGGATCCCTCGGTGTCGGGATGTTTGGTGATGTGGTTCGGTTGTTTGATCCGTTCTTTCTCTCGCAAACAAGAAGTTCCGGCATTGAGCTCACCAGAATCTGAGCTGATGGGTCTGGTGGAGGCCCTCAAAGAAAGCATGTCAGTGGCTATCTTGGCAGAGTCTGTTTTGTATGGCATTCCCATGGCAAGTTCCGGTCAGCCAGCAAACGAGTTCTCCAGTTTCGCTATCGAACTGTATACCGACAACCGTAGTGCACAGTCAATTGCCCAGATGGTAGGTCTTCTAAGAAGAGTGCGTCATTTACAGCTTAGGGCGAGCTTCTTGCAGTACTGTGTGCAACGTGGCTTGGCGATAGTTTTCTGGATTGCTGGGGTCGTGCATGGCGCTGATGGCTTAACAAAGACACCAACAAAAGACATGCTTGTGAATCTTTTTCAAACAGCAGGCTTTGTTTTGGTTGAAGCTTTGCAGCTGGGAAATACCGCATATGAGGGACCAGTCGCCGTAGAGTGTCCTGAAAGATCGGTGTACTGTGAGGTTGCTCAGGCGCAACAGATCCCGGACAGTCTTGAACACCGCTCTTCACAGTTGCCTCTGGTAGGTAAAAAGGTCAGCTTTAGCCCAGACAGGAATACAGTGAAGGAGTTTGTTTCGACTTGAGTTGCTCAGACGGCCATTGCAGCACTTCGAGCTGCAAAGGCCTCGCAGTGAAGGAGTTTGTTTCGACTTGAGTTGCTCAGACGGCCATTGCAGCACTTCCAGCTGCAAAGGCCTCGCAGTTTAACACTGATAGCCTCCTATGTTCATGGGGGGGTGTGGAAAATGATGCCCATAGAGGCTATCAACACCTCTTCATGTTAGGTGCAAGTGCTTGAAAGAGTTTCGGGAACAGACTGTCGTTTTTCGCCGTTGCTTGGTTTGCTTTTGGCAGCGCAAAGCAGCAGCAGAGTTTTCACGAATTTGTTTTCGCATGGCACATGTTTTGTTTTGCTGAGAAGCTGAGAGAGTTGAACTTTCAGCTGAGAAGGCGTCACGCAGCAGTGTGCAGTGACTTGTAAGTGCGTGACTGTTTTGAGAAGCTTCACGCAGCAGTGTGCAGTGACTTGTAAGCGCGTGACTGTTCTGAGAAGGTTCACGCAGCAGTGTGCAGTGACTTGTAAGCGCACGACTTCGCTGTGTAGGCTCAGGAAGTAGTTGAGGACGGTGCTTTGGCCGAAGCTTGTGTTTTGTGTGGTCAAGACGACAAGAAGAAGCTGTGGCCAAGAAGAACGACTACTTGTGTGGTCCGGTCCAACTCGCCGTGAGCAAGTTTCACACCAACCAGAGCTTGTGAGAAGCCTGACGCAAAAGTGCTGTGTTGGGTGCGAAGTGCGAAGTGCGAAGCAGAAGCAGTTGCTATCATTTTACAAGCGGCGGCTGGCTCTTCTAGTTGACAGTCTGTCTTCATCAGCCGCTGCCCTGGCCTGCTGCAGCCCAGGCCCAGATTTGATCTCCTGGGTCTATCCCAGCCGAGAACGGCATTGTCGTAGCCGCTTCCTCGCTAGCCGGTGCTCCATCTCGCCGCTGCTTGTTCTTATCCTTGGTCTGTTGGACCGTTGGCGGGTCCCTAGCCGGCTGGGTGGCTTGCCGCCTGTCTCGCTGGGCGTCGGTCCTTTAGCCTTCTTGCTATTCCCTGTGCTGGGCTCCTCTGACCCGGCGTCGGTCTCGTCTCCAGATCCATCAGCTTAGCCATCATCTCGTGCAGCAGCCTAGCCGGTGGAGCCGCCGCACTAGACGTAGCCGGCTGCGATGGGGCAGCCTCGGAAGCCTCCTCTGCTTCTCCCTGCCAGGGCGTATCCTCCAGCTCGTCCGTCTGCTCGCTATCCTTTTCTAGCGTCTCTCCTGGCCGGTGGGGCCGTAACCACTGACGCGGATAGGTTAAGGGCGAGCACTGAGTACCAGGCGAGAGTCAAAGAGATTTCTTGGCGAGATGCATGAAGGGATCTATGTGGCTAGGATGGAGCAGGTCTATCGGATAGGTACCTTCCAGGAGATGGACCCGAACGAGCCGGAGAGCACTGGGGATAGGCCGCAGCGGCGCCGGCCGCCGGGCCGGCCGAGCCAGGCTGATCCGTGGCCGCCGCTACGGGCCCAGGGTTGAGCGGCACGAAAGGGCGAGGCGGCAAGGAAGGCTACATCCACCCGGAGAGCGACCACCCACTGGATAGAAGGCTAGGTGCCGGTCGCTACAACGAGGCACAATGGGCGGCTATGGCGGAGGATGGTCGGCTAGCACCCGAGAAGGCAGCCAGGGCAGCCGGGTGCAGCGGCTAACATCAATCAGGATAGGCCTACCTCCCAGTTGATACGGGAGGAGCCTGAGGTCGTTCATCTGATGGCTCCCCCGCCAGGGGAGACCATGGGGCCCCGGGGGAGGCATGGTCGACCAGACCTGGATATACAATCCCAGGGCTAACTAGCCTCTCTGAGGCTAAAGGTCGCCAGGATAGAATCCTCTCGGCCTTGTCGCTTCCATCATGCGTGCGTGAATGGGTTTTATTTCCCGCCGAAAGTGTAGACAAAGTTTTGTCGTAAAAGGAAAACAGTGTTTTCACTTGTGTGTTGTGAACACTAGACAAACTTTGCCGTGCAGCTTTCGGCTTGAAGTGGATCTGTGATCCAAAAGTTTTTATCTCTTGTGCTGGTGGGCTAGTAGTCCCTTTGATCTAAAGTGATCTTCTACTAGAGTAGCGGCGGGCTAGTAGCCCCTTTGATCCAAAGTGATTTTCTGGTAGAGTAGCGGTGGGCTAATAGCCCCTTTGATCCAAAGTGATTTTCTGGTAGATTAGTGCTGGGCTAGTAGCCCCTCTGTCGGGCCGGTAGTTTCTGTAGTGCCATGGACGGTGCCGTAGCAGCGCTACTGGCAGGCAGGCAGCAGTGCTGCCCATGCCTTTCATCCGAAACTTCAGGGCAGTGCCCCGAAGCTTGGGACCCTCATGCGGTTTGCTCACTGTTTAGTAAGCGGTGTTGTGCTGCTCGGTGTCGCTCTGCAGCGGCACTGTTGGTGGTTCTGCAGTTCGGCTTCTGCAAGCAGCAGTGCTGCACGTAACCAGGCCGCAGTGCTGCCGATGCCTAGTATCATACGCCTTAGGTCAGTGCCCTGAGGCTTGAGGTTCATGTTTTTCGTTCTGCAGGCAGGCTGGCAGGCAGCAGCACTGCCTAAGCCTCGCATCCTCAACCTCGAGGAAGTGCCCCGGGGTTCGTGGCCTCCTTGCAGGCATCGGCTGTTGAGTTAACAGGGTGGTTCTGCAGTGCAGCTTCTGCATGCGGCCGTGCTGCAAGTAACCCGGTAGCAGTGCTGCCGAGGCCTAGTGTCAAAACTTCCGGTCAGTGCCCCGAGGCTACAGGTTTTGGTTTTCATGCTGCAGGCGGGAAGGCAGCAGCGCCGCCTACGCCTCGCATCCTAAACCCCAGGGCAGTGCCCCGCTGTAAACAGCGTCCTTGCAGCAGTGCTATTGGTGGTTCTGCAGTTCAGCTTCTGCATGCAGCAGTGCTGCAAGTAACCAGGCAGCAGTGCTGCCGATGCATAGCATTATAAACCTCGGGTCAGTGTCCCGAGGCTCCAGGTTCATGTTTTTGGTGCTGCAGGCCGGCAGGCAGCGGCACTGCCTACGCCTCGCATCCCAACGCCCAGGGCAGTGCCCCGAGGTCTGAAGCCCCCTTCCCGGCATCTGCTGCTTTGTGACAGTGTCCCTGCAGCCGCGCTGTTGGTGGTTCTGCAGTGCAGCTTATGCATGCAGCAGTGCTGCGAGGAGGCAGGCAGCAGTGATGCCGCTACCTTGCGTCCTTAGCCTCAGGTCAGTGCCCCGAGGCTTCAGGTTCATCCGTTTAGTACTGCAGGCACGCAGGCAGCAGCACTGCATACGCCTCGCGTCCTAAACCCCAGGGCAGTGCCCCGAGGTTTCCGCCTTGCAGGCATCTGCTGGTTAGACAATTGTGTCAACAGTATTGTGGCTGCCCATTGCCACTTCTGCGGCAGCGCCGTTGGAGGTTTTGCGTGCAGGTTCTGCACGAGAAAGTGCTGCGAGCAGGCAGGCAGCAGTGCGGCCGATTCCTAGCATCCTAGGCCTCACGTCTGCGCCCCAAGGCTCCAGGTGGTCATGCATTCTTCTCTTGTTGGGTGCACCTGCTGGCTTGTGCCTGTGGCAGTGCTGCAAGCACGCACAAGCAGCGCCGCGTGTGCTTGGCCCCCCCAGTGGGGAGGAAGATGACACGCTAAGTTACAGTCGAGGCTTAAGCACGTCCTTGCCTGAGAAGGGCGCGTCAGAAAGAAAATGGAGGCCAGTGGCTACGCCTATACCACAAGGATGGTAAAGACAATGGCACGGGTAGCTTTGTTCGCACCCTCAGGGAGTAAACAGAGGAAAACGCAGCCTCGGCCTGCCAGTGGGAAAGCGCAGGGCCAGCGGCTGCTGCAGCCTCCACGTACGTCGATCGTCGGTCCCGGTGCAATGCCACCTCCTAGCATCACTGTCCGGCAGAGCCATGGACAACGCAGGGCGCACGTGCAACCGGAGTCCATACTGGCACTGTAGCCTTGCAGTACTGGGGTTAGTAACCCATTTGCCAGCGGCATGCACCGAGGCGTCTTCGGCAGTGCCGTGTCGCTTTGCTTTTTGTTCGCAGCGCAGTCTGCCAGATATCCTCGAGCAGGCCTTGCGAGAGGTATGCAATGAAGAGGTAAGTTATCTCTTGTGGGTTGTGAGCAGTGCCACCCGCGTCGTTGCGGAGGACGTCAGTGACGATCACTCCGATTTCGCCGTTGAATGAGCTCTGGGAGGCCTCGGTGGGGTCTGTTTTCCGCCGTGTCTGACTCACAGTGCAGGCAGGTAGTTCCAAGCCTAAAGTGCTCGTAAATGGTGTGCCTTTTGGTGTGAGGACCCGCTGCGAGTCCCTAAGGGCCCCTGCGTGTCCCTAAGGGCCCCTGCCAGTTGCTAAGGGCCCCCTGCCCGCCTTTTCCTGTGGGCTCGCATTAGTAATGACGAGCTTCTGTGTTGCCTTAAGGCAGTGCCGTGCAGTGCGCGCACAAGGCCCCAGAGCCCGAGCCCTTAATGCAAAGTTTGCATTGGCACCTTGGCCAAAGCTTGGCGTCGCTGGTATCCATTCGCTTCGTGAGTGACGCCAGCACGGACTCGGCAGTGCCGCTTGTCCCTCGATTCCTCCAGTGTGCTCAAGTGGATGTTCGTGAGGATGTCAACATTAGGAGATAAGTTATCTCCTTTTCGCAGTCATAAATATGCTGGATGTCAGCTGGGGGGCAGTGTCCCGAGGCCTGAGGCCGCCCTACAGGCTTCTTAGTTTTCAGTAAACTGTGTTGTGAATGCTCCATGCTGTCAAGTTTTGGCGCGGACTGCTCCCGCAGGTCCTTCAGTGCAGCTTCGGCAGGCAGCAGTGCTGCCGATGCCTCACTTCCTAAACCCCGGGGCAGTGCCTCGAGGAGTAGGGCCCTCCGCTTGATTCTTGGTGGTTAGTGCACTGTCTGCCAATGCTTGGTGTGGGTCCAGGCTTTCGTGCGGAGTCCGCAATAAGCTCTGAACCTCTGCTCTTGTTTTCCCCCAAGGCAGCCGTGCGTGTAGCAGTGCTACAGGCATGCAGGCGGCAGTTTTGCCTGCGCATCCTACACCTCAGGGCAGTGCATCGAGGCTTGCACTCCTTCGCCTGCTTCTTGCTGTTTAGTAAACAGTTTGTCAATGCTTGGTGTCCGTCAGGGTCTTGTTGTTAACTCCGCGCTAGGCCCTGCGACCGTTGCTGTTGCAGGGTCGGCCCCCAAAGCATGTTGTTCGCAGCGCAGTGCTGCAGGCACGCATGCAGCGGTGCTGCTAATGCCTCGCCTCATACGCCTGAAAAAAGTGCCCTGAGGTTTGAGGCCTTCAGACTTTCGAGTGTAGCGTGGTTTGTAGCCGTGTTACGTGTCAGCATGCAGCAGCGCTGCTAATGTCTGGCATACTTATCCTCAGGGCAGTGCCTTGCCCAAGCAGGAAGTGTTTTTGCATGCTTCCTACTGTTTGGTCCACAATGCTGCGACGCTTCGTCCCGGTTGGGATTTTGGTGCGAAGTTCGCGCAAAGCCCTGTGGATGTAGCAGTGCTACAGGCAAACAGGTCGCAGTGCTGCCGTTGCCTCTATCCTAAACCTCAGGGCAGTGCCTCGAGGCTTGGAATGTTCACGTGGCTCCCTGCTGTTTCGTGAGCAGTGTGACAACGATGTTGCCGGCCGTGGTTTTGGCGCGGCGTTCGGTTTGGTAAACAGTTATGGCAATGCTTCGTCCCGGTCGGGATTTTGGTGCGAAGTTCGCGCCAACCCTGCGTATGCAGCCGTGCTGCAGGCCAGCAGCAAACAGGCATGTGATGTGGTTTCTTTTCGTTTCGCAAATAGTGTGGCATCGTTTGTTTTGGTGCGGCGTTCGCGTCGAGCACCGCGGTCGCTGCTGTCCTACAACGCAGCGTAAACGTACGGCCGCGCTAATGCCAAGCATGCAGCAGTGCCGCTGATGCCTCGCATGTCAAACTGTTAAACATTCTGCCAGGAACAGTAACACAGCTAGTGCAGTACAGTTAATGTACAGGAACAGCCGTCACGCACACGCGACGTGCAGGCTCGAGACCCCAGGACACACCGTGCCCAGGAACAAAAGTGTCCGACAGTCTTTGTGGGTAGGAACCCTTAGTGAAGCCCGTTCTTTAACATGGTAGCGGAGCTGCCTCCAGGAACCTCCTTGGCAGCGATGATGCTACTCGTAGCCATAGGAACCATGATGCTCGGCGCCATGGCAGTTTGCCTCGTTGCCGGATGGAAGCAGATGCGCGCAAATGAGCAGATCACCAAGAAGACGGAGACAGTGCTCAACATGCCCACGCTCAGGATCGCAGTCCGTTCAGGAACAAAGTACCACCGCAGAGGTTGTGGACACCTTCGCAACCACAACGTGACAGCAGGAAACGCGCGAGACTTTGACGCTTGCAGCGATTGCTACCCCGACCGAGTGTTGGTGGAAGAGAGAGAGAAAAGGAACATGAAGTGCTACGGTTTGGCAGCATGTATGGTGCTGCTGGTTGGTTTCGCACTGGGAAGCCTCGCAACTTTGTGCGGGATGATCTTGGTCCCAGGAGCAAGAAGTATGGCGGTGAGACCGTGGCAGGCCCTTGGCAACAACGTGGAGACCAAGGAAGAACTTGCCCTTGGAGACGCCTTACCCTCCAAGGATGTGAGCCGTGGGAGAAAGGAACTCACTTACGTAGAGAGCGACGAGAGCGAGCTCATGGCAGTGTGGTCGAGCAGAAGGAAGCCCAATACGCACCGGAACCGCTACAGGAACTACGACGTGTACGGCGAGTACTACCAGCAAGGCTACAACGAGTGCAGCGTGAACCCCGACGGCACCAACGTGAACACGATCAGGAACACAAACGCGTACACGATTAAGGACTATGTGGAGATAGGAAAAGTCATGGTACCGTACGCTTTGTTGTGCATGAACCAAGTGATGAACGAGCTCTACAGCGTCGTTAGCGTGACCGGCGAGTACTACACGGAAGAGAACAGGAACGGCAACCAGAACACCGAGAACCAGGAGAGTGAGAGCCTTGAGTCAGGCTACGCCCCTAGGTACCTAGTAAAACAACAGCGAGAAGTACTGAGGAAATTTGTACAGGAACATGTTCACAGTTTCGTAGAAAAGCTAGCAACTGTAGGAAAGAAGTTTCACGACGTCGTGCATGTGATAGTTCAGGAAGTCATTTCCAACAGAGTTGTATTTCAAGGAATTCGCATAGCAGTGTTCTTAGGAACCCCAATGGGACTGATTACTTGGATCACCCTGTCGTACTATTCTAGTGTGTTTTTCGCAAGAGCAAGCAACCGCTCAAAGCACCAAAGGAAGACAAGAGGAGAAAGGAGAGCACAAGCAGTGTGCAGGAAACAGTGCAAGTCGCTACTTTTAGCAGCACTAGTGTACAGCAACCTTGAAACAGCAAAAGGAATGGAGGATGCATTGAAGGCACTTGCCGAGATCAATGCACAGACCTTACAAGGAATACAAACACTAGCAGAGGAGATCAGGAACTCAGCAGCTTCAGGAAGTCAAAGAGAAGCAGGACTTACACAAGCATTCCAGGAAACCCTGACAGCAGTTCAGGAACAGCAGAAGACAGCGCAAACAGCGTTGGCAGACGCCCACACGAACGCAGCAACGACACTTGAGGAGATAGGAGCATCTCTGGAGAAAGCAGTAAAGGAACAAAGAAAGCCTGGAGAAGTGGAGTTGCACAAGCTGATTAAAAGCCCCGAAGCATTTTCCCCAGGAACATGGCAAGAAGAGAAGAGTGGATGGACAGAGTTCAGGAACAGGATGCGGATCTGGCTTGGAGCAGTGGATTCCAACATGGTGAAGATCATGGACATCGCCGAAAGGAACTTAAAAGATGATAAGCAAGTGAAGATGGCTGAGATGTCTGCAGAAGCAAAGGAAACAAGCAGACGCCTGTACAGTGTTCTTTGTTCATACACTAAAGGAAGGCCGTACCGAGTTGTAAAGCATGTAGCTGAGGAGAACGGTATGGAAGCTTACCGTATGCTACTCAAGGAATATCAACCAACGAATCGTGCAGATCGTTGGAGTTGTTTCACAACATTCTCAACTACAAATTCGCTCACAACAAAGGAATTGCTGAGAATATCCTCGAATATGAGGAACACATCGAGAAGTACGAGAAGGCTACTGGAGAAAAGGTACAGGAGAATTTGAAAGTATCTACTCTTATTCAAGGTATGAAACCTGACGTGAAAAGGCACTTGTTGCTCAACATGGATGAGAAGACACAGTACAATACTCTTCGTCAGTACCTTGTGAACTATGAGTCAACCGAGCGTTGGACTAACTCTTTGGCAGCCCAGCAAGGAACACCTCACCGAACCACAACAGACTTGATCGACAAAGGTGATGACCATGGTGGTCTTGCAGCAATGGATATCAACCAAGCATGGTACAAAGGAAAGAAAGGCTATGGCAAAGGTTATGTTCACCATAAAGGCAAAGGTAAAGGAAAAGGCAAGAAAGGTGGAAAGGACTTTGGAAAAGGTTACGGCTTTGACAGCAAAGGCAAAGGTAAAGGTAAAGGTTTCGGAGGTTTTGGCAAAGGCAGAGGTCGAGGCAACTGGAAAGGCCGAGGTAGAGGTTTCAGAGGTTACAAAGGAAAAGGCAAAGGTCGAGGAAGAGGTTTCTTCAGACACAAAGGAAAAGGTAAAGGCAAAGCCCAAGCAGCTACAGGAGTGTGTCACTACTGTCACAAGTATGGACATTTCGAAGCACAGTGCAGACAGAAAATGCGTGACATGGGTTACCAGGCCAGGAACGTTGACCTTGAAAACCAGAGCGAGCAAGCGAGCACTACAGGTACTTCTACTCAGGCCCCTTCGTCAGCCAACAAGACCTCAACAAGCCAAGCAAGCCAAGGAACCCAAAGACCAGTGATTAGGATGGTCTCCATGTACCACATGGGAGACGAGCCCACAAGCTTTCCGGAGGAATTCGCACTGAGTGAGAACTCTGAAGAGATAGAGATTGAGTACTTCGGAAGAGTTTTGCGGGTTGTTGGTGAAGAAGTTCAGGAAGAGAGGAGTGAGACAGAAGAGTTTTGGATTGGTGATGAAGATGATGAGTTTCAGGACTGTGATGAGGTGAGTGATGATGCATGGCTGCAATGGCATCTAGCAGGAACTCCGATAGGAACTCAGGATCGTGGATACTACTTTGAGTGTCCCAATGGATGTCATGAAACACCGTGGCACCCAAACATGCAGGAATGTGAGAACGGATGTCACCATCCTCCTAGAAGGAACAGAGTGGAGAGAACAGCACCCTCAAGGACCATCACCAGGTTTGCGCGTGCAGCAAGGAACGCGAGAACTCGAGAAATCGAGGTCGTGCTGGATTCAGGAGCCGACATTTCGTTGGCACCGATGTGGATGAAGAAGTATGGAAGAAAGGCACCCAACACTACCAAGGTAGTTTTGCGAGATGCACAAGGATCTCGGATTAAGGTTTCAGACCAAAGGATCATTGAGGTTGAGTTTCGGGATGTTCAAGGAAACATTGTGAAGGTTGAAGAAGTGTTCTTGATTTCATCGGTTGTGCACCCTCTTTTGGCAGTAGGTAAACTGTTGAAGAAAGGCTGGGAGTTCAGAGATGGAACAGCAACAGGCACTTTCCTAACAGAAGGAACAACCAAGATCGCAGTGAACTACAACAACAACTCACTTACAACAAAAGCCTTTGTGAGAGCAGTCAACTGGGAAGCAGAAGCAAAACCTATCCCTATGTACTTGTGCGAGAACTTGAAGGAACTCATTGAAGAACAGCGTGTAGGTTGGACCAACTGGCGAGACCCTTACCAAGTCCACTTCAGCCTAGGAACCTCAGAACACGTTGATACTTACTTGATGTTTCCACCAGGAAAGTTCGCATATCGAGCAGTGCTTATTGAGGATGATGATCAGTGGTATCTGTTGCATCACAGCATCATGTTTGAGGAACTTGAGGAACCGTTTGGAACAATCTTCGATGGCAGTAAGGAGTACCGCACGCTTACGCTAGTATCGCTCAAGGAATTTCCACTGAACCTCATAGGCACCCCCAAGGAAGATGAGGATCGAAAGATGTTTGAAGAGTACACTGAGGATGCATGGTCAATCAGCATGGATGGCACTACACTCACGAGGTACCACAACTCGTTGAGGAAGACTTTGTTCAATCCTCGAGATACCAATGACATTCCAGTAGACATTGGAAACCTCAAACCAGACAGGTACACGTATGGAGAAGAACCGGTCAATAAGGATTTCTTTGAGGATGACAAGTTCTGGACTTTGGATGAGCCTCACAGAGACCCAGAACCACTAGGAGGTTTATCCTGGACAGGACGCAGTGTATTCGAACTCATTGAACCAGTGAACCCCAAGGCCAGAAGACCAAAACAGAAGGTTCACCAACTGGACACGATTCCAGAACAGGAAGAAGAACAGGAAGAGACCTCAGAGGCCCAAGCACCAGCACACAGGCATGAACTTGCAGGAGAATTGTCTTTTACATTCAACGGTCATGAGTACAATCAGCAGAACAGCCTCAAGGCCCTGAGAGAGTTGTGCAAGGAACTAGGAGTCTCAAAAGCTGGCTCTAAGCAAGAGATTCTTAGAAGGCTCAGTAGATCCATCATGGAAGCAGAAAGGCACATGGAACTTGTTTCAGGCCAGAAGAAGTACAAAGAGTTTCTAGAAGCTGAACCTCTGAAGGTACCCAAACAGCCAAAGCCGGAGGAAGTTGCAGTGCATAATCTCACACACTTACCTTATGCATCGTGGTGTCCGACGTGTGTAGCATGCAAAGGAAAAGAGTCTCCACACCTTCGTGAGAACCCAGAGAAGGAAAGATCTTCAAGACCAACTTTCTGTATGGATTTCTGTTTTACAGGAACAAGTCATGATGAGGCACCAGCGGCAGTAAGTCTTGTGTGTGTTGATTCTTGGAGTAGGAACATGGTCTGTATCCCGACAGCATCTAAAGGAAAAGATCTGGTAGAGCACCTTTGCGAAGGAGTGACCTACTTGAGTACTCAGCTTGGATATGGAACCATCAACTTGAAGGCAGACAACGAAGGAACAATGATGAAGCTGAAGCAGGTCATCCAGAAGCAGCGAGCAGCTTTAGGTCTAGGAACAGTCTTGCAGGACGCAGTCAGTGGCCAGAAGGAAACCAACGGCATGGCAGAGAGAGCAATCCAGACCATTAGGAGACAAGGAACAACCCTGATTAGGCACCTTGAACACAGAACAGGAACATATATTGCTCATACTCATCCAATCTTCAGTTGGGCTTTCAGGCACTCGGCATGGACCTTGAACAGGTACCATCGCCATTCCTCCACAGGAATGACTCCGTATGAATTCATGGCAGGAAGGCCTTACGAGGGCCAACTCGCCGAATTTGGCGAATCACTTTTGGTTTTGACCAATCGTTCATTTGGGTTGAGAGGAGTGTTTTTAGGAAAAACAGACAACAACCTCTTCATTACGTGGCACATGGACGGCATCAAGACAAGCCGTAGCGCAAAACGTTGCGTGGAACACTTCGACGTGAAAGGAATAAGTAGCGTAGGAATTCACACTTGGGAAGTGAAGCACACTACACTGGCAACAAGGAACATTCCCAGGAAGAATATCCCAGGACCAATTGCAGAGGCGCCACCTGTCATGGATGGAGCAGCTCAGGAACAGTCGGTCGAGGACTCGGCACCTTCCGCACCTTCAGGACCGATCGCAGGACCGATTGTCATCCAAGGCGGGGACTCTGCAGGGAAGTCAGGACCTACTAGGACAACCTACCTAGAGAGCAAAGCGAAGCAGGCACAGAGCAAGAGAAAAGCAGAAGAAGAACTTGAGCAGGAATACGACCAAAACAAACACGACGAAGCAGCTTCAGACCCAACGTCTTCTAGTAGCAGCAGTAAGGAAATGGACGCAGCCTCAGAAGAAGAACTCATCCCAGACAGCGCAATGGCAAGTGAGCTTCTTTCAGCTAGAGGACCAGCACCTCTTAGGAAAATGGAATTTGATGATGTAGGAACAGGTTCCAAGATCCCGAAGATTGATTCTCCGAAGAAGAAGTACCCTCCGTTCAACGTAGGAAGAGTATTTGAGCACAATGATGAAGAACTACCTGAAGCAGAACCAGGTACAGAGGACATTTTCTGGGAAGATTCATATTCGGACATTGGCGATTCCGATGAGGAACAAGACATCTTCAAGAGCGAAGATTCTGGACCTCCAGAAGTTGCAGAAGCCCAGTTGCAGGAACTGGATCGTGAGGCAATGCTCACAGAGATCAACAGACTCACCGAGATGAAGGCATTGGCAAGGAAACCCTTGCAAGAACTCGAGAGAGAAGAGGAGAGAGAGACAGAAGAAGAAGAGAGCAACCAAGGAACAAAGTGGTTGACGACGAAATTCGTCTTCGATTGGCGATTCAGGAACGGCCGATGGATGCGGAGAGCTAGGTTAGTAGCGAGAGAGTTCAAAGGAGCAGAAGTAAGGAACGACACGTTCAGCCCAGCTACGAGCGCATCGTTGGTGAGACTTATCCCGATCTTAGGATTACAACAGGAACATTCCCTGTACTCCATTGATGTCAAGGACGCATTCTTGCAGGTCCCACAAAGGACGCGATGTGCATGTCAATTCCCGAAGGAATATGTGGATCTGTTTGGCGACCAGGACCCTAGTTGTAGGAACGAAGGTTTGTTACTGCTGAGAGTACTTCCAGGACAGCGAGATGCAGCACTACTATGGAGTGATCATTTTGCAGGAACCCTCAAAGAGCAGAACTTTGATAGGAGCAAAGCTTGCCCTACTTTGTTTCGTGACGACAGGAACAGCATACTTGTTGTGCATGTAGATGACATTCAGGCAGCAGGGAAAACAAGGCACCTAGAGCCCAAGCTAGGAAAGCTAGGAGAAACCTACGAGCTAAAGGTTGAAGGCCCCTTCTTGACAGAGCAGGAACTTGAGGTAGGAGAGTCACACCAGACAATCCGATTCCTTAAAAGGAAATTCAGCTACCACAATCACGAGCTCCACATCACGAGTGACCCGAAGTATCTTGTGAAGCTTAAGGAAGAACTGAAGCTTACCAGCAAAGCCTCGAAGCCAACTCCGTGCACCCAAGAGTCGCAGGAACAGGACAACACTCAGACCTTGAACCAGGAACAAGCGGCATCGTTCAGGAAAAGCGTTGGCATACTCTTGTATGTCAGTCAGGACCGCCCTGACGTGCAGTTTGCCGTGAGAGGTTTGGCCTCCAAGATGTCGGAACCAACACATGGTTCTTGGAAACACTTAGTCCACCTAGTGCAGTACATGTCGAGAACTGAAGGATACCATTTAGTGTACAGGAAAACGCCTAGAGGACTCAGTAATCTCCATGAATCCATCAGGAATGGTAACTACGACTTTACAGGAATAAGGCCCAAGGAACACCACCTTTTGGAAGTCTTCAGCGATTCAGATTGGGCAGGAAAGAAGGACACAAGGCGCTCAACATCTTCAGGAATTGTTTGCCTAGACGGTCAGTGCATTTACTCCTTTTCTAGGAACCAGAAGTCGGTTAGCTTGAGCAGTGGTGAAGCAGAGTACTACGCAGGAGCGTCAGCAGCGTCAGATTCTATATTGTTGAAGGAAGCAGTAGAATTCTTGACCAGGAAACAATGCAAGGTACACTTGTACATGGATTCTTCTGCAGCTAGAGGAATTATTACAAGGCAAGGTGTAGGAAGAGTCAAGCATTTGCAGATCAGGACCCTTTTTCTTCAAGACCTCCACAAAGAAGGAACAATTAGTGTTCACCCAGTAGGAACCAAGGAGAACACAGCCGACATAGGTACCAAGCCCCTTTCAGCGAAGCGTATCAGACTGTTGTTGCACTGGCTAGGTTTTCAAACCAGCGAGAACGAACCAGTAGGAAGAGAAGAGCTCAAGGAACACAAGGCCCAAACACAAGCTAAAGCAGTTGTAAGAATGATCAAGAGCCCAGGAACTTTGTCTTTTGCAGCTTTGTTGTTTGCAGGAATTTCAGGTATTTCAGACAGTCTTCAGATTCAGAGTTTCAAGGAACAGTGTTTTGAGAGTTGCGTTCAAGAAGAAGAGTTTCAGCCAGACTTTCAGGAACATGTTTTCTGTTGTGCAAGTGCATGTGAGCAGGACGGCATGTGCAGTGACACGAGTGCATGTGAGCTAGGAACGTCTGCAGGAACAGCGCATGGAACAACATGTTGTGAGATGCTTTCGCAGCTCAAGGAACTCTGCGGAACACTCGCGGAACGCTCAGGTATCCAGGAACTAGTTCGCCCGGTAGCAGAAGGTCAAGGAAAACCTTCCAGGAACCTTAGCAGCCATGGAAGCAAGCGCGAGTTCGAGCAAAAGCACAGAAGAAGTGTTCAAGGAACTTTCTACCTTGAGAGAGGCGGCAACCGCCTTAAGGAACGCTTCAGAAGAAAGGAACTTGATCGCGGAGTCGATCAGGAAGAACACAGAGGAAGCTGCGCGTTTGCGCAAAAGCCAGGAACACGTGGCTGGTTGTGTGGAGTCCTTGACAGGACAAATCTACGACGTCAAGCACCAGGTTCAGGAAATGGCCGAACAGAACGACAGAGACCGGCAACAGGTCAAGGAACACATGGCCTTCGTCCTAGGTACATGTGACGCCGTAAAGGAACAGCTGAACCAGATGATGCAGGACTTCTACGAGCAGCAGCAAGAGGAACAAGAAGAAGAGGAAGAAGACGAAGAAGAACAAAGGAAAAGAGAAGCCAAGGACCGAGAACTAGAAGGTGAACTACGTCGTGAAGGACACGGACAAGGAACAGCACCGTCGAGAGCTACGTCACCTACGTCCCAGGAAAGGAAGGAATATTCGGACCGAGGCTACTTCGAGGGCATCCAGGAACGAGAGCAGGACAACGAGAACGAGAACGAGGCCTACGTCAGCAGCTACGTTGGAGGAGAAGATCCCGGGGAGTACCCCGATGAAGGAACAGCAGCAGCAGCAGAGGAAGAAGAAAGTGAGGAAGCAAAGGAAGAGAGAAGAAAGAAGAAGATCGCGGAGATCAACGCCAAAAGCAAGCAAAGGCTCAAGGAAAAGGAAGAAGAGAAGAAGCTCTTTCCGTACCCCTACGACTACGCCAGCGAATGGAAGGAATACTCCGAGAACGGCGAGATCTACAGGCAACACAGAGTTACAGGAGAAAAGCAGTGGGTCGACAAGGACTACACGTACAAGCACGAGAAGGGAACAAAAGGAAAGAAGGAAGGAAAAGGAAAAGGAAAGCCAAAGGCAAGAGCAGAAAGCACAGGATTTCGACCTCGAGATGAAGATGATCGCAAATACTGGGAAGAACAGGACAGGATCTCAAAGGAGCAAAGAGAAGCAAAAGCAAAAGCAGAAGAGGAGAAGAAGGCAAAAGAGGAGCAGATTGCCAAAGCAAGGTTGATTCTGGAAGCGGCAGCAGACGAGCAGGAGAAGAGAGACAAGGAAGCAGCAAGGCAGGAAGCAGCCGCAGCCGCCGAGAGAAGGCGAGAGGTAGAAGCAGCAGCCAAAGCCAAAGCAGAGAGAGAAGCAAAGGAAAAGGAGGAGACCGAAGCGGCAGCAGCAAAGGAGGCAGAGGAGAAAGCAGCAGCCGCAGCAGCCAAAGAGGAAAAGGAAAGAAAGGAGCAGGAGAAGAAAAGAAAGGAGAAGGAAGCCAGGAAGAAAAGAGAGGAAGATCAAAAGGCAGCGTCAGCGTATATTGCCAAGAAGGAAGGAGAAAAGAAGGCAGCAGCAACAACAGCAACAGGATCAGGTGAAGGAGATAGGATCCAGAAGCTTGAAGAAATGATGAAGGAGATGATGAAGGAACGCAAAGAGGATAAAGAAAGGATTGCAAGCCTTACACAGGAGCTTGAGAGCAGAGGATCAGCAGCCGGGTCGCAGGCACCCACAGAACCAGACACAACACCAGCAAAGGAAGAGGAGAAGCCAGAAGCAAAAGGAACAGGAAAAGCAACAGGAAAGGAGCCACCGAACGTCACACAGCACAAGCAGAAGGAAGAAGACAAGGACGACCCAGAACTGTCCGCCAAAGGACCAGTGAACGAAGCATCGTTCATGAAAGGAAAAGGAAAAGGAGAGTTTGAAGGAAACTGGTTTGCAGTCTACAGTTTCCAGAACAGGAAATACCAGTGGAAGTGGAACGAATCCAAGGCACAGTGGTACTGGTATTCAGGATCAAAGGAAACAGGTTGGAAAGCAGCGTCAAAGGACAAGCAAGGAAAGGAAAAGTGCAAAGCGCAAGCAAAGATGAAAGAAGAGTGGCTAAAGGAACAGCTTCACGACCAAGAGGAAGCTAAAGACAGCGAAGAGGAAGGCAAAGTGAACTTCCAGTGAAGCAAAAGGAACCGCGAGCAGTACTGAGGCCAGAGAGCCGAGGAAAGAAGCAGCAGGACACAGGAACCGTGGCACAGCCCTTTTTGTTTCTGTGGTGATCTAGGTAAAGTGCAGGAACGTCTTTTGTACAGTCGAGCAACCTTGGAGAG
The DNA here is from genome assembly GCA_905221615.1 of Symbiodinium sp. CCMP2592. NCBI lineage: Eukaryota > Dinophyceae > Suessiales > Symbiodiniaceae > Symbiodinium > Symbiodinium sp. CCMP2592. Next base: position 32,399 of record CAJNDT010000852.1, read on the forward strand.
GATTGCGAGTGAACGTGCGCATACGTTTGCGATGAGGAACAGTGTTTGTTTTGCAAGTGAAAAGGAACTGCAGCGTGTTTACTGTTTGTCAGGAAAAGTCGGAGTCACCTCAGTCGAGGAACTTTCGCTAACTCCGAAGGCGGGGTGTTAAACATTCTGCCAGGAACAGTAACACAGCTAGTGCAGTACAGTTAATGTACAGGAACAGCCGTCACGCACACGCGACGTGCAGGCTCGAGACCCCAGGACACACCGTGCCCAGGAACAAAAGTGTCCGACAGTCTTTGTGGGTAGGAACCCTTAGTGAAGCCCGTTCTTTAACACAAACCTCAGGGCAGCGCCCCGAGGAGTGCAGGCGGAGCGTGCGGTCCTCATGCACGTTCCTTCCCGTTTAGTAAACAAACGGCCAGGTTTAGTGCAGGTCGCGTGCCTCATGGCTTGAGATCTTCATGCATGCTGCTCACTGTTGAGTAATCAGTGATGGCGGTGCCTGTTGCCCGTCAAGATCTTGGTGCGGAGTCCGGCTGTTGCTGTTGCGGGGCTTCCAGTTTTGTGCAGCAGGGCTGTCGACAAGCAGGCAGCAGTGCTGCCGTTTCTTCGCATCCTAAACCTCAGCGCAGCGCCCTGAGGCCTGCGACCTTCATGCGGGCTCCGTACTGTTTAGCAAACAGTTAGGCCACGCTTGACGTCGGTCATGGGTCTTTGTGTGGAGTACGCGCCAAGCCCTGCTGCCGCTGCGGCACACCCCAGCAGTTTCGAGCAGTGCTCAACCTGCTAGGGAAGCGATGCAGTGGTCATGCAGCCATTTTTAAGGGCAGTGCCCACAAAGCACTCTCGGGTCGATGGGCAGACAGCGTGCGTTCCTGTGGCAGCGCCACTGCTGCACGAGTGGGCCTATATTGGTCATCCCAAGGCAGTGCCCGGGACCGCAGGCATCTCAAGCAGGCTTGGCAGTTGCAGTGCCTCATGCCCTGCCTTGACGAGGCGCGTCGCCCCAAGCAAATGCTTGCTCGTAAGCAAACTCGCCTCTGTGTGCTTCCTGGGCTACCGCCGGTCCAGCCCAGCGCTCGGACAGTGTCTGCGGCCTCTCTACGCCCGGTTTTCTAACTGGACAGTGTCTATAATGACAGTTGCAGACTCGGAGGGCTCCAGCAAGCAAGTCCTCGCGCGTCCGTGATGCGCAACCCATACTATGGGCCACTCTCTTGCTACGCGCCCTCTGAGTCCATGACGTGTGCCTGTGCGTGCTTCCAAGACGCAGGTGGCACCTTTGGCTGCAGCGCAGGAGCCGTTGCTTTCTCAGCTCTGAGCAGCACCAGCAGAGATTCGATTTCACCGCGTGACTCACAGTGTGAGCAGGCAGTTTTAGGCTTCAAATTGTGTGCGAATGGCAGACTTTTTGGTGTAAGGGCCCGCTGCGAATCCCTAAGGGCCCTCAGATGCACACAGACAGCCTCGCAGACAGTGTCTGCTGCGAGCGGCCTCTGTCCACGTGCCGCGCTTTCGTGAATCTCAGTTTTTGCTTCAAGAGACGAGAGCCAGTGGCTCTTACATAGCTCCCTCATCCCGCCAGTTCCTTTCAACGTGGGAGCGCACTCACAGCGCGGACTCACACAGACAGCTCTGCGAGCTGTGTGTGTTGCACACGGCCCTGAGATGCTCTATACCTGATAGATCCTTTGCGTGTAATTTTACATTTTACATTTTTTTAATTTTTTACACGTTTTTGACGTGTAAATCTATCCCTGAAATTTACACGTTTTCGTGTAAATTTGGGTGTGTAAATTACACGCCAAAACGTGTAAATTATACACCCATGTTCTCCGAATTACACTCTGTTTCGGTACATTTGCAGCCGAGATTACTGGCACAAAGTTCCGTTGTGCTTGTGTTTCCATGTGTTTCCCAATGCCATTTGGACGAAACACACACACGAAAAACAAGATTTTGTTGTCTCCACTGAAGAATGCGGCCGACATAACAACAAGCAGAACCAAGAGATGTATATACATGTTTGTGTGGAGGAGAGAGAGAGTCCTCTGTTCTTTTGAGCCACACATTTGAGCCAGAAGAACTTTTTTCGAGGTTTCAGTGACAGAATTTCGAGGCACCAGCACATCTTTGTGGAGGAGAGCTCCTCTGTTCTATTTGAGCCAAAAACTTGAGCCACAAGAATTATAAATTTTAGGGTTTAGGGTGAGGTCTGTAGCCGAAAATTTGATCCAAAGAATGAGAGGGTGTGTAAGGTCTGTAGGGTTTTATAGGGTTTAGGGCCAAAAAGGTCTGTATAGGGCTTAGGGTTCGTGTGTGTTTTCCCTGTTTCTCTCTCACTCTCTGTGCGTGTGCCCTCACATCTCGTCGGTCAAAACTTCCTGCTGCTTTATATAATGTGTGAGAGCTGTTCGCAGTTTCGCTGTGCGAAAGCTTCTCACACAATGAGGCATGCGATGCTCTTCACATTGGAAGTCGCGATGTGTCACAGGTTTCGAAACTGCACTGCGACGACATCTTTTTTTCGCGAGAGCGATGAGAGTGCTTCCTCCAAGTGCGAGAAACCTCCCCCAACTCGGTGTAACACCAAGAAAGGAACAGAGAGGGGAGTTTGCTTTGTGGATCTCCCCACTGACTCGGTGTAACACCAAGAAAGGAACAGGGGAGATCTCATCTGTCAAAATGGACCAGGCGAACAGAGAACAAAGGTCACAGGAGTGTGTGCTGCTTTGGAGCAACACGGGTATGTCTTCAGAAAGTTCCAGAGCTCAAAACCGGCCAGAGCCTGCCAGAGAGCACACTCTGAATCTTCTTTTGTGGGAATGCAAACACACAGTCTGTAAACCCTTCGAGCAGGCCTTCTTGATTTGTGCCAAAACCTCCATAGCCCTCCCCTGACCTAACTCGGTGTAACACCAAGAAAGGAACAGGGGAGTTTGCTTTGGAGAGCTCAAAACCACAGCCACAGCCTGCCAGAGAGCACTCTGAATCTTCTTTCGTGGGACTGCAAAGACACACTCTGTAAACCCTTGGAGCAGGCCTTTGCCAAAAGTGGGCCAAAGCCCAGTCCCAAATTTTCCCCTTGCTGAGCACCGTCAAGTCTCCACAGCTGGCCACCAAAACCTCGTCCAGGATGATGGAGCCTGCCAGAGAGATGCAAACAGAGTCTTCCTTTTGTTGTGGCTTATAGAGGGTTTATAGGGTTCACAGGATTTACAGGTTTCTATAGAGAGGGTTTAAAAGGGTTGTGCGGCAGGCCTCTGTGCACTGCGAATTTTTTTCCGCGAGAGCGATGAGAGCTCTTGGATTTTGTGCCCTGACCTAACTCGGTGTAACACCAAGAAAGGGACAGGGCAGTGCTTTGATATATTGTGCCCTGACCTAACTCGGTGTAACACCAAGAAAGGGACAGGGCAGTGTGGTTTGATATATATTGCGCCCTGACCTAACTCGGTGTAACACCAAGAAAGGGACAGGGGCGTTTGCTTTGTGGATCTCCCCACTGACTCGGTGTAACACCAAGAAAGGAACAGGGGAGATCTCATCTGTCAAAATGGACCAGGAGAGCAGAGAACAGAGGTCACGACAGCTTCTGCCACTGCAGGTGAAGTGCAAGCCTCATCTTCAGGTTCAGCTTGTGGCTCGCCTCCTCTCGCTGAACACCACGACAGCAGGAAGCCATCAGAGTGCCGAGCTTGGACATGTAGTCCTCGAGGGCCCCGAAACCCAAAATCGTTTAGACTTGAAGCCCTCTCTATATATAAGTCCTAGGACCCACATATATGAAACCTCTACACAAAAAAAACCCTTTGGATTGTGCGAGCACGTGTTTATAAAGCAGGAGACCATTCATTTCTGTCCTCCCCTCGCCAGCAAGATGTGAGGCCAGGATGAATCAAGTGACTGAGCATGACGATATGCTCGCAGGCATGCATCCTTCTATATGTCTCTGGAAGAAAAGGTTTGTGGGCTTTAGAAAAAGGCTGTTTATAGGGTTTAAGGGTTGCAGGATTTGTGTTATAGCCACAAATGTGAAAAACATGCATTGTTCCGGAAGAAGAGAATCTTTTCCGTAGGATTGAAGGCCCGACGATCTTCGCTGCGAAAGCGATCCCCGACCATGACATACAAACATGCGAAGTCCCGAAAGTTCGTCTTCAGTCTGTCTGCAGCTTCGGCAGGAAGGCAGAAATAGCCGTCTGCAATGGGCCATTCCTCCAGTATCTCCTCGAACTTGCATGTCAAATCCAAGAGTAACCCAATCTCTTGGAAGTCCTGACCAGGAACACCAAAATGACCCCACATTGCCCGCACGGCTGCTGCCATGTCCTTGATCTCCGCCGCTTTTCCACGAAGCTTCGGAAAGTCGGTCTTCTTCTTGTACATGCTGACCTTGTTCAGCCTCTGGGAGTACGGGCTGTGCACCTTGTGGGTGGATTGGTATGTCTTCAGAAAACCCCAGAGTTCATGCAGATTGTCGCTTGGACTCCCATGCATCGTCTCCTCACAGAGGACCCAAAAAACCGATCCATAGAGCTGCTGGAGATAGCCAAGGTACCGGCAAAGCATCAGGTCAAAATGGACCACCAGCACAGAGCAGAGGTCCTTCTGGAACATCCTGTTCATGCTTCGGCTCGGCCATGCTTTCCAAGCAGCAGGGTCCACAGAGTTGTCCTCCATGCGGCATCCTCCGCAAAGCAGTGCCAACTGCGGTCTCCTTTCTTCTGGCACTGGCACAAGCAACAAGGGGAATTGGAATTCCACCGGGGAAGGCCCTGGAACTGTGCCATGTAGTCCAGGTCTCCACAGCTAGCCACCAAGACAGCTCTATAGCCGTCCGCGAGGTATTGGCCAGCTCGCTGTCCCTCGGGACTGTGGGGATCGAAATCATATCCTCGCCAGTCTTTTTTCGGGAAAACGCCGGACCACAAGGCTTCGAAAGACCAGAGTAAAAGACTCCAGAGGTCATCATTCGTCTCTTTGGAGAATGACTTGTGCCAGGCGGCCCAGATGTAGAGCTGGCTTTGTTTCGTGGAGCCGCTACCCAAAAGGGAAGCCCATGACATCACTAAGGCTGAAGAGGACCAAATCTTCCCCTTGGCCAGCACCGGTGTTTCGTCCCCGTGCAATGATAATGGTATGATTTTTCTCACCTGATGGGATGGCTCCGATGCCAGTGGGTGGCCCTCCCACTGCGGCAGCCCTCTGGCCGACTTCCAAAAGCGATCCAAAAACGCCTGTCCAGGCATGATCACTTGTTTCCATGCTGCCTTGTAATTGTGGTAGAGGCTGCTAAATAACTCGTGTGGCAGGCTGATGGTGTAGGCATGCTCGTCGCTGGGCACTCCGTCGACGGGCACGGGCACTTCAGAAGCATTTTTTCGCAAAGTGGTGCGACTGGGATTGTACATCAGTGGCTCCTGCCCGACCAATCTCATCAAGTCCCTGTTGACATTGTTGCTGTGTTGACCGGAGCTTCCAAGCTTGGCGAGGGGCTCGAGGTCAGTCACAGTTCGTTCTCTGGCATCATGCAATGCTGCAGCAGATATTGCTTGCACCTGCTGTGGTGATAGCAGGCCCCATGCAAACTGTTCCAGGAGCCAAACTCTCAATCTGGAGCCTGGCAGTTCACTGGCGGCTGCTGCGATGCCAGCACTTGTGGTCCTCTTTTTTTTGGTGGTGGCCCCAAACCGGCCATCAGAACATCAGAGATAGGAAATGTCCTATTCGATCATATTTTCATCTAAAAAGTAAACCCTCTAACCCTGAACCCCTGAACCTTTTTGAAGCTGAAGCCCGTAGGGTTATAGCTCTTGGATTTTGTGCCCTGACCTAACTCGGTGTAACACCAAGAAAGGGACAGGGCAGTGCTTTGATATATTGTGCCCTGAGCTAACTCGGTGTAACACCAAGAAAGGGACAGGGCAGTGCTTTGATATATTGTGCCCTGAGCTAACTCGGTGTAACACCAAGAAAGGGACAGGGCAGTGCTTTGATATATTGTGCCCTGAGCTAAGTCGGTGTAACACCAAGAATGGGACAGGGGAGTGGTTTGATATATTGTGCCCTGACCTAACTCGGTGTAACACCAAGAAAGGGACAGGGGAGTGGTTTGATATATTGCGCCCTGACCTAACTCGGTGTAACACCAAGAAAGGGACACGGGACTGCTGGGTGGTGTTTGATATTCGAAACAAAAACAGCTGCGGCAAGGCTTTCTGGACAATACTTAGCATGATTATCCCTGTTTCTGAGGGTTGAGGACAAAGACGGACCAGGCTTTGGGCAATACTTAGCATGATTATCCCTGTTTTGAAGGGTTTAGACTGAAACGGAAGAGGGCTTTGGGCAATTCTTAGCATGATTATCCGAACTTTTGCGGGTTTAGGGCCAAGACGGACCAGGCCTTGGGCAATACTTAGCATGATTATCCGAACTTGTGAGGGTTTAGGTCCAAGACGGACCAGGCTTTGGGCAATACTCATGATTATCCTTGTTTCTGAGGGTTGAGGACAAAGACGGACCAGGCTTTGGGCAATACTTAGCATGATTATCCCTGTTTTGAAGGGTTTAGACTGAAACGGAAGAGGGCTTTGGGCAATTCTTAGCATGATTATCCGAACTTTTGCGGGTTTAGGGCCAAGACGGACCAGGCCTTGGGCAATACTTAGCATGATTATCCGAACTTGTGAGGGTCTAGGTCCAAGACGGACCAGGCTTTGGGCAATACTTAGCATGATTATCCGAACTTTGGAGGGTTTAGGGCCCAGACGGACCAGGCTTCGGGCAATACTTAGCATGATTATCCCTGTTTCTGAGAGGGTTTAGGATCAACTCTTTTTATAAACCCTTTTGAAAGCCCTAAGCCCTTAAAAATTCAAGGCTGGACCCCAAACCCCCCTAGAGGCCGGCCTCAGAGGCCACGGGCCTTCAACTGGCCACTCCAGCCAGTGATCTCCTCGACCACTTGGCTGCACAGCTGGCCTGCAGAAGGGTTCGGATGTATATAGGGTCGCGAGTCGAGGGAAGAGGGTCGCCGATTCAGCACAGCATGTGTGGCCTGCTTCGAGCAGGGTCGTTTGGAGATTCTCCTTGTTGATGCGGGTGCCATCGGGCAGGTCCTGCAGCACACATTTGCATATATATATATATAGGCACACTTGTACACATCTCTCTGGTCCTGGAAAGATCGCACATGCTCCAGCAAAGCTTTCTTGTCCGTCAGAGCTTGGATGGTGGCCTTCCTTGTGGGGGCTGTGACATGAAGCATGGGCTCTCTATACTCTCTGTTACATAGATTCTCGATAAGATGCATTTTGTTGAGGAGGGGGTCGTCTTTGTTCTGCTTGATCTTGTCGCTCAGTTTGCTTGCATCCTGGAACTGTGACGTGCAATTCCCTGCCCTAACTCGGTGTAACACCAAGAAAGACACAGGGAACTGCTATGATACTCCCGCGAGGACCTTCTTGAGCTTCTCGACGGCGCTTTCAGCCTTCTTTAGGAGCCCGTCCGCTTTCGACCAGTCGGCCTCTGACAAGGCCGCTGGCACGGCAGGCTCCTCCTTCTTGTCCTCGATGGCTTTGATGGTTGGCACCGCCACGGTCGGCGGAGCAGCCGATGAGGCAGCGGCAGCGGCGTTTCTGAGGTCCTCCTCTGTCGGCTCAGGCCTTTCCATCGACACACTGTCGAACAGGTTTTGGAGTTGTCCTGCTTGGGACCCAGAGACTCTCAGAGCCTCGGACTTGATGTTTGCCACGTTCTTTCGCTCGTCCATCGAAGTGGACTTCAAGGTTCGCCATTGACAGAACACCACGTTGTCTTGGGTGACAACGGAGACTTCATCATTCAAGATCGCGGCCCTGAGCTGCTCATCCGACAACCCAAAGCGCCCTTTAAAGAGCGTTCTCGGCAATCCCTTGTCTCCCCACCCAGTGGACTGCTTCTTCTCCAGACTGCTTTCCCCCGTCACTTCTGCGGCTTCGCAGGCGAGGGCAAGCTTCCCTGTCTCGGGGTCACGACTCACTGAGTCCTCGATAAACTTCGTCAGGTTCTTCCTCTTGCCGTTGCCGCCGGCACTCAAAGCCTCCCACTCCGTCTTCATCTTCTCTGGCACTGCTCCTGCTGCGAGCAACACGTTGAACTTGTGTTGCTTGCTGCGGTCTCGTCGATTCGGCCCAGCTTCGCTTTCCTCCGGCTCTTCTGCTGGAGTCTCGCCGGACTCCTCAGGCCCAAGCCCATTGATCCAGTCGCCGGTCAAGGCCTCTGCCATGCTTCGCTTCCTTACGAGTTGCTTTGGCTTCGGGTCGGCCTTCGCTTTGGGGTCGGCCTTCGCTTTGGGGCTGGCCTTGTTGTCTTTGGGGTCGGCCTTCGCTTTGGGGTTGGCCTTGTTGTCTTTGGGGTTGGTCTTCTTCTTGGGGTCGGCCTTCGCCTTGGGGTCGGCCTTGGCCTTGGCTTTGGGTGCTGTCTTGGCCTTCTTGGGTTTGCACTTCGACTTGGGCGTGCTGGTTGCTGGGGTTGCTGGGTTCGGCTTGGCCTTCGCTTTGGGCCCTTTGGGTTTGGCAGGGTCGGCCTTGGCTTTTGGCTTTGCGGGTGCCTTGCTGGGTGCTGGGCTCGCCTTCGCCTTTGGTGTGCTTTTCGCCTTTGCAACAGCCTTCCCCCCTGGCTTTCCTCCCGACTTCAGGATCCCCGGTCTTGGCTTACTGGGCTGGGGTGCTGGGGTCTCCTTTGCCTCCTCCTCCTCCTCTACCTCGTCGTCGTTTTCCTCTTCTTCCTCTTCTCCTTCTGGTTCCTCTTCCTCCTCAACCTCCTCATCCTCCTCTGGAGCCTCTTGCTCCTCTGCCTCCGATCGCTTTGGCTTTGCCATAGCTGTGTGCGGGCACAAAAAAAGATCTTGTGCAAAAGATTGCTTCGGCAGAATTGGCTCCACGTGTCACAGAGAAGGAGAGAGAGAGAGAGAGAGAGAGAGAGAGAGAGAGAGAGAGAGAGAGAGAGAGAGAGAGAGAGAGAGAGAGAGAGAGAGAGAGAGAGAGAGAGAGAGACCGAGGGAGGGGTCGGGGGGTTGGGGGGTGCTCACATTGAAGACTTTTGTGGCGAAAGTGTATGCACTTTCGGCAAAAGTGTATACACTTTTGAGAAAGTGTATACACTTTTGTGAAAGTGTATACACTTTTGGTGAAAGTGTATACACTTTTGGTGAAAGTGTATGCACTTTTGGTGAAAGTGTATACACTTTTGCGAAAGTGTATGCACTTTTGGTGAAAGTGTATGCACTTTTGGTGAAAGTGTATGCACTTTTGGTGAAAGTGTATGCACTTTTGGTGAAAGTGTATGCACTTTTGGTGAAAATGTATGCACTTTTGGTTGAAATCTATACATTTTTGGTGTGAATGTATAGATTTTAGGCTAAAATTATGCATTTCTGGTGAAAATGTATAGATTTTTGGTGAAAATCTACACAATTTTGGTAAAAATGTATAGATTTTTGGTTAAAATCTATACATTTTTGGTAGAAATGTATAGATTTTTGGCTAAAATCTATACATTTTTGGTGGAAATGTCTAGATTTTCACCTAAAATGATACATTTTTGCTGGAAATGTATAAACTTTTGATTGAAATCTATACATTTTGGGTGGAAATATCTAGATTTTCACCTAAAATGATACATTTTTGCTGGATATGTATGAACTTTTGATTGAAATCTATACATTTTTGGTGGAAATGTATAGATTTTCACCTAAAATGATACATTTTTGGTGGAAATGTATGAACTTTTGATTAAAATCTATACATTTTTGGTACAAATGTATAGATTTTGGGCTAAAATGTATGTGTGTTCTGCAAACGTCTGTGTTTTTTTGCAAGTAAAAAAACATTTTTCAATAAAATCCATATGTATTCAGTGAATTTTATTACTGGTTGCTGATAATCCAATCAAAATTACAATCGTTTTAAGTATTTTTCATGGAGATTCCAATGGAATTTCTACAGAACTCTAAATTCGCGGATGAAATTTGGCTCTTTGTTTTAAAGAACATGATTGAAATGCTACGGAATTTACAAAACTCTTTTGTTTTACAATGTGAAACCGTCACAAAATATATGCAACTTCTACGGTTTCTGCGAACGGACTGCGATGCCTTGTCAAGTTCCAAGGTGTCACTATAAGAGCTGTGAGCAAGACCATGTAAAGTGCAAGGGAAGGGGGCACGCTACGCGTCCCTCGTCTCTAGGAGTAGGCTTGTGGTAGTGCTACGCACACCGCAATGCCTATCCATCCTTTCAGTATGACCGCCCATGCAACGTTTGGCTCAAGAATGAGCACAAGCTCTAGAAAGCATTGCCCATAGCTAAAGTGCTATAATCTTTGTGATCCTCCGAGTAGACAGAGCTATCCCGTGCACAGACGATCCACCGCCGGCCGTGAGTGTGCAAAAGGAGCGAACGTTGGATCTGCCTGCATAGGAGTGCGTGTGTGGAAGTGGAAGTAACGGTGATCCAGCTTGTAGAAGGCAACCACGCCAACAGTCAATACAGCTCTTTGTGGGGTGAGCGATACAGAGCATTACCAGGATCAAATCCCCACGCAGGTTATCAGCCGTACGCGGCTCTGCCTTTCTGCAGCAAAGACTACTTGATCTACTACGACCACAATGAACTCAGGATCAAGCCAAGATACGACAATGACTTTCGGTGCCGATGTGGCAGCACCAGCCGTTGGTGAGTCAACAGCTGACGACACAGTGGTGCAATCCGTTGATAGCTCCACGGAAGATGACAAAGGTCAATCTTCTGCGCTTGCCATTGCAAAGGCAGTTCGCAAAGTGAAAGCAAAGAGTCTACCAAGAGCATCCACGCCTTCGCGTCCAACATCCACAGGTTCGAGGACGAGCAAGGCTCCAGAACGACGATCCGAAGCGTCTGGTTTTCAGGCACCTCGGACCCCGTCGAGGGCAAAGGACAAGGGAGTGAAGACTTTGGAAAAGAAGCCGCGACCATCATCTTCAAGAAGCTCTTCAGCACGATCAAGGACTTCGGCCACTCGTGGACGTGACAAGTCCATGACGTGGAATCGAATGGTTACCAATCAACCACGCGAAGCTGACGATCTGGATATGACTCTGGACACAATCCCTGCACGGGGTGACGCTTCGTCAGTGACTACACCAGCCATAGCCGATGGTCCGAATGCCTACCAGGGATTGACAATTCCGCAACAATTTGAAGCATCGAATCTTGCACAGCAGATGTACTATCGAAGTCAGGTGCAGGAGTACGAAGGTGTTGTCCAGACCCTGATGGAGAAGATCAAGGAGATGCAGCAAGAAGATGAAGGATCTGGGATTCGCATCGAAGAATTGGAACGACAACGTGACCATGCATGCTTAGCCATGAGGCACATCAACAATGTCAATCAGGAGATGAAGCGAGACTATGAAACAGCTTTGTTTCGCATGGATGAACAGAACTCTGCTCAACAACGTCAAGCACACGCCGTTGCCGAGGAATTGGCTCAGCAGCTACATGTGTTCCGCACGGAAGCAGCCACTAACTTTGTGCAGTTGGAGGCAAGAGCGCAAGGCGATGGTGAGCTTATGGCACGTGAGTATGAGCATCTGACTCATGAACTTCATGAACAAGCTAGAGAGAACTTGTTCCTCCGGTCGAACACAGCAAGTTCGGAACAAGCCTTACAAGCGATGCAGGAACGATTCCACCTGGTCAGGAATCAGGAGTTGCGGGCCGTAAACGAGATCCAAGGACTAGCTGGAAACAGCGCAGCCATTGATCAAGAACGACTTCGGCTTCGCGAACGTCTTGGTGAGCACCGCAAAATGGCTGTGAGGAGGATGCAAGATGCAGAGGACCGACTTCACCAGAATGAGGATCACGCAAGGCGCGCATTGCCCACCTTGCACGACGAGCTGAGCGAACTCAGGAAAACGCTCAAAGCACAAGAAGATCTTCAAGCGAGGACACGCAGCGAATTGGAGGCAGCACGGAACTCCAACTACCATGGCGGAGTGACACGGCCTTCGAGCATGCCCATGTCTTCGAGGACTACTGAGTCTGGCTGGGAGCACGTAGGAAAGGAAGTAGTGCCTGCATTTTCCGTAGGAGGTGAGGTGCGATCCCCTGAAATACGGTCCCCAAGTCAAGTTAGTCCAGTCGCCAAAGAGAAGTTCGCATTCTCAGAATCGGACAAGGACAAGAACCTTGCGATGGATGGCATCCCATTTACCGGTGGAAACTTCTTCACTGGCCGCATCAAAGGTGAGGTAAATAAATCCTACTCAACGCCAATCGTGGCGGATGCAATGCCCGAGCACTACGTGCCAGGCATTAGCAGTCCAGCACATGCGCGTTCCACGCCCAGTGCAGCCACTCTGTTTGGCATACCAAGCGGATTTCATGGGCAAAGTGATGCGGCAGCCGTGCGTGACCGGCAGCTACGTGAACTCTTGGAGGATCGCGGGATGTTGGGATCAAAGTCCACAGCGTCTGCCAGCTCCTCAAGACCTGTTGGTATCGACGGCATTAACGCATCAACGAGGGGCAACGACCCCAATGGTGCCCCTGTCACCTACGATGCTTCCATCCATGAGGCGAGGAGACGTCAGATCGAGAAAGAGGTCGCGGAACAGTACGAAGAGAAGATTGCTGATCTGCGAAGCGAAGTACTCAAGGCCCAGAAAGCCGAACAGCGTCTCAGAGCTGATCGTGATGAGTGGAGATTATTCGCTGAAACGATTCAGGAAGACAATGGAGACGATGACGGTGATGAAGCTGGCGACGAGAACGAAGAGGGAGAGCGAGATGAAGGGGCCGGCACGGGATATGACCCTCCAGATCCGCCTGATGATGACGATGATGATAAGAAGAGGAACGGCGGAGGCAAACCTGAACCGGATCCTGACCCTCATGCGCGTGATCCTGATGGAGACGCAGATCCTGAAGTCACGGAGGTGAGAATTTCCAGGAGAGAGGCCGATAAAGTGACAGTCCCTCCATGGCCTACTCTCACTCACCTGAACAACTGGCGGTCCGTATGCACGGCGAATGTCCTAGGAGCATCAGCCGACCCAAATCATGAGGACTGGATGTTATGGCTGGCACCAGCGTTCAATCCATTCCCTGATGTCGAAGCACTGAACGATTCAGGACACAAGAAGTTCAAGAGCATAGACGTCAAATTGGGAGTCGCCATGGTCGCAATGCTACGCGCTGGTGGTGACAAATCCGCTGATCTGTACCTGGAGGTGAACCGGAAGGCCAACGATTACATCAGCAGGCCCGAAGGGAAGATCATCAAAGGACGACAAATCATTGCGATGATGTATGAAAGCTTTCGAACGCATGATCGTCTCGACATGATCATCACTCTCGAGTATCTGGTGAAGCTCCAGTACCAAGGCGACAACAAACTTCATACGTTCAAGCAGACGTGGTTGGAAGTTCTGGGACGGATGAGACCAGAAGATATACCATCCAAAACAGCTCTCCGTGATTGCTTGTACAGCAAGATCAAGGACTCGCCCGCAATGAAGATGGAGTTGGGCATGCACTACGAACACTTGCCCTACAATCATGAAGACCGATCGTACGACAATCTGATGAAGATCATCGATCGTACCATCATGCGGAGACGAGAACAATCAAATCTCACTCAGACCCAAATTGGTTTGCGCCAGATGCTTGAGGGCAAGGATTTGCTTGCTGCGCCGGCCAAGGTACCTGAGAAACCAACGCCTAATGCAGCTCCATCCGCAAAGGTCAAAGCTTCGCCTACCAAGCCGGATAAAGCAACACCTGTACTACCTCAGAGCAAAGCGAAGAGTCATGCGAAGACCAAGCCAAAGCCCAAGAAGAAGACGAGGAGTGAGTCGGCGGACAACAGAGGCGACAAGAGCAAGAAGCAAATCCGCTGCAAGTTCCATTTCACAGATGCAGGGTGTCGAAATGGTGACAAGTGCCCATTCAGTCACTCGAAGAAGACCCCAGAGCGACCCTTTACGCCGAGGACGAGAACTCCAAGTCCATCTGGAGGAGGAGGAAATAGGATATGCTACTCTTTCAAGAACACAGGCTCGTGCTCAAGAGAGAATTGTCCTTTCAAGCATGAGGCCGCAGCTACCCCAGCTCCGGAACCAAAGGCGAAAGCCAAAGCCAAATCCGAAGCAAAGGCAGCTCCAGCGAAACCGAATGCCAAGGCCAAGGCACTCCCTGCGGCACCCGCCATTAGATTGTGCCGAAGGTGGAATCCATCAGCCCCAGCTATATGGAAGCGATCTTCAAGACAAGATGAGGAAGAGTCAGATTGTCCATCCGTTGACAGCGACGCTGACTCGGATTGTTCAACCGACGACGAATCCTCGGGACCGACTACGTCGACCCGAAAAGACATCAAGCGCAACGTGACATTTGCTGGCGACGTGAAGTTCACTTCTTCGTGTCCTAGAAAATCGAAGAAAGACAAAGAACGGAAGGTGAAGTACGTCGACATGGAAGCACTTGTCAACGATGAGGATCGCGCCGTGACTTTGGAATTCGCTAAGCACAAAGCGAGATTGAGGGCACAGATCATGAGAGACATGGTTGACGACGATGATGATCAATGCGGAGATCGAGTTTCATTCGTACGGATCCCAGGAACGTCTCGGGTGGAAGAGGTTTCCTTCTACGACGGTGAGGATTCCATCGTGGAACGTGAACTCGACGCTGCGCACAGCAAGCGGATCATCAATCAAGGCGTGTTCAAATGCATGGTTCAACCAGTCATCCTCAAGAAGAAGATCAAGTTTCTCATGGACACTGGATGTGGCCATGACCTCATATCTCAGAAGAAGATCGAGAAGCACAGTCTCGAGACACTCGTGACTCCAGAGCCCATATCATTTCAGACAGCAAATGGAATCACCGACACCGATCTTGTGTCGAACTTCCAGACTGAGTCGTTCGAGGAACCGATCAACGCTTATGTGTTGGATGACACACCGTCGGTGCTTTCCATAGGTAAAAGATGCATGAACTTCAATTACGGGTTTGTGTGGCCACCCGGAAGGGAACCATTCATGATCAACCCGCAGGGCAAGAGAATATCTCTGTTCGTGAACGGTGACATTCCGTACATTCGTGCCGGGAGTTCCAAGTCACTGGTTCATGATGATCCGGAGGCCAAAGCAATCACCGAAATCTTCAAGGGTGTGCTAACCGCGGGTGGTGTTGACGTCAATGTCGCAGCTGCCGCTGAAGCTGCACCGAGCGAAATTGAAGCAGAAGAAGAAGGTGACGCTCATGAACGACCTCCTGACCCTGAACCCCAGGAACCTCCTATAGAAGAAGTACCAGAGTCCGAGGCCGGACGACCGCCGGACGACGAAGGAGCAGGAGTGGGTGAAGTTCCATTGGACGGTGACGATGAGGTGATCATTGATGTGGAAGGCGATGGTGCGCCGAGCCGTAAGGCCAGAGTCGGAACACTGAAAGCCGAAGCAAAGACGTTGGCACATCTGTGTACTCATCGCTACCGCAATCCATATTGCGAATCGTGCATACGCGCGAAGATGAAGCACTTGCGGACACAACGAGGTGCGTTTCAACGTGTGATCAAACACTGGGGGGATCTTGTAACGTTCGACTTCCTTGATATGCGTAAAGCCGCCGAAGCAGGCATCGGACTCGATGACGGAGCACGTGAAGTTCTAGTCATCAGAGACATCGCCACCAAAATGATCGCAGCGATTCCCACGGCCTCAAGGAATACTGACGAGGTCGTCATGGCCATCAGACGCCTAATGAGACGCAAGATTCATATGGCGTACAGTGATGAAGCACCAGAGTTCGATTCAGCCATGGCGCAGTTGAAGATCGTGATAGATCATTCCCTTCCAGGGAAACCCAGTAACAATTCACTCGCTGAACGATCAAATCAAGAAGTGATCAACACGGTCGCCGCATCCATGCTACACGCCGGATTACCCGCCCAATACTGGTCCTTTGCGCTGAATTGCGTGATGCAGAACCTCAACATTGAAGACGTGGAGGGCGATGGTGATTCAGCATGGAAACGAATGACTGGAAAGGACTTCGAGGGAAAAGCCATACCATTTGGGGCCAAAGTCTTCTTCAAGCCGACGGATACAAGACCGAAGACATATGGCAACAAGTTCGATCCAAAGGGGATCCCAGGCATTTTTGCCGGATACATCATCACTGCTGGTCAAGGATGGTCCAAGAAGTATCGCGTATGGGATATGAAGGAGTTTGCCAATGCGAACTTGTCGATGGACGCATCTGTTCCCAGGAAGTTGATGAGACCGTACGAGACAGAGTTATCTACTTCCCAGAGGAGATAACATTTCCCCTGAAAGCTGAGTACGAGAGGATGAACTCAACCATTGAGGGACTCAGGGACAATGTTGACCTCGCTGGCAAGGAGATAAAAGACGTCGATGACGGGGATGACGGTCCGCCTGGAGGAAATGGTGGCAACGGGGATGATGATGATCAAGACGGTCTACTTCCTCCACCGGATCCCGGAGAAGACCCTGATTTACAGGACATAGATCCATCTGACATAGAGACGGAGCCGTCTGGCGAAGTCTTCAAGTCAGCAGAACATGAAGCCATTGATGCCATAGGAGACAAAAGACTCGAAGAACTAGACGAAGAGCTAGGTCTACGTGCAGCACCGCCTCCTTCTGAACCAAAGGTCACTGGGAAAGATCGGCGATCGCTCCGCGAAGTCGGTCCAACCGGTAGACTCATCCCCGAAGGAGACATCGAAGAACCTGGAGAGATCATCAAGATCTTGAAAGAAAAGAAGTTGGCTCCTGAGGAGATTGAACATTGGAGTACGGGGAAGAAAGGGGACGGCATTGTATATCTCACTGATGATGGTGAAGCCTGCAAGATCGATAAAAGGGGAGTCCCATACAAGATCCGAAGCGACGGTCGACGAACTCTCCCTACACGGCGACCTATCCATTCCTATTCTCCGGAAGCATGGAAGAAAATGAGTGAAGCAGAGAAGAAGGCAGCGTACAAGAAAGAAAAGCGAGACAAAGCTCGAGTTGCCAAGAAGGACCGGAAGAAAGCCGCGATAGGAAAGAAGATAGTCACCAAGATTTTGGACAACATGATCTTTCCCAAGATTGTTCCATGTGAAGAAATTGATCTGCAACTCAACGTGTCCATTGACGACGACGATGGGTGGTCCTGGGCACAGTCCTATGTGGATCAATACACACAAGAACAATTCTTGGCAGATGTCGTGCCGGCCGTTCCGGCGCATATGGTCATGGATGATAACTGGATTCCGTCTATGCCGTGTACGACTTCTCACAGAAACGTACATCGGGAAAAGAATCATGCAGGAGGATCATGCTTCAATGCCATGGTCACTCGACCCGTCACACGCAAAGAGATGATCAATAACCCCAAGGCCATGGAAGCTTTCATGAAAGAATGGAAGGGATTGTGGGACCAAGAGGTGTTTGATTTCTCAACTACGCGTGAATATGACGACGTCGTCGCTGAGGCAAAGAAGAAAGGTGAGAAAGTACATATGGCGCGAGTACATGGACTGATATACGAGAAGAACTATCAGCTCAAAGAGGACGATCCTGCCAGGAAGTTCAAAGGGCGAGGTGTACTACTCGGTGATCAGGTCAAGGATCAAAATATGGAAGCCGCGTTGTTTCAGGATTTGGGGAATTCCCCGGCTACGTTTGACGCCTCACGGTGGGCAGATTACTACGGATGCCTCCCTGGCAACGATGTCCAGATGGCGGATGCTATCCAAGCCTACATTCAAGCGAGATTATCGGGCACTCCATGTTGGGTTGAGCTGCCTGATGAAGCCTGGCATCCATCTGCGAAACGGCATAAATTCCGTAGACCTGTATGTCGCTTGATCAAAGCTCTATATGGACATCCTGATGCAGGAACCATGTGGGAACAACATTGCCATACCGCGGTACAGAAAGTAGGATTCAAGCCGATTGGCGACGAATGGCCATCATTATATTTCCACCCGCAGATGAAGCTCTTACTTGTCATCTACGTGGATGATCTCAAGATGGCAGGGCCCAAAGAGAACCTGCCTAAGGGTTGGGACATGCTGCGCCAAGAACTTCGATTAGAAGAAGAAACGCCACTAGGTTTGTATCTAGGTTGTCGCATCTCCAAGGGCGAGGCAACGTTGCATGACAAAACGAAGGTGCAGACCGTTACCTACGACATGGAGACGTACCTGGACATGACAGTCAAGAAGTACTGCGACGTGACTGGGTTCGATCCGACAAAATTCAAGACGGTACCATCGCCGAGTCCGGCTGAGGAGACTAAGAATCACCCAGCTCGCGCTCCGGCACAGTCAGGTAAAAGCCATCGATGCACGTGGTGTGGACACACCATGCCTGTTGACAAGGATGGTCGGCTTGTTCCGCCTCCACCTATTCCCAAGGCGCCAGAGGAAGAGGAAGTCAACGAGGCTAATCGCGGTGCACTTGCCCCGCAGGCAGCGAGCATTCTCATGAAATTGCTTTATGCCGCGCGCATTTGCCGCTTTGATCTTCTGCGCAGTATCAACAATCTCGCACGCAAGATCACGAAATGGACCAAGAAGGAGGATGCTCTTCTTCATCATCTCATGGCCTATGTGCACCAGTCCAAACATCACATGATGATTGGATGGGTCGGGAACTCCTTGGAGGACTCGTCCATCGGACTGTTTGCAGATGCGGACTATGCAGGTTGTGGAGAAAGTTTGAAATCCACCTCCGGTGCTCACTTGCACATTCAAGGTTCTCACACAAGGTTTCCCTTGGCGGGACTTAGCAAAAGGCAGGGGTGCTTGAGTCACTCCACACCTGAGGCCGAGATTGTCGCGGCCGACTTTGCCATGTCACGTCTAGGATTGCCTGCTATCACGTTGTGGCAGCAGCTTGGGGGTCAAGACCCCAACTTCGTCTTCTACGACGACAACCAGACCATGATCGGGGTGATTCGCACGGGCAAGAATCCGACAATGCGTCACTTGGAGCGTACCCCCGGCATCTGCATTGGCTGGATGCACTCTATCTTCCAGGAGGGTTACGTTTCTCTTGCCTATGAGGTCACTGCCAAGATGTCGGCGGACATACACACCAAATCGTTCAAGGATTCTGTATCCTGGACACATGCGTGTCAACTTATCAACATTTTTCCGCCGGCCCCCATCGGCTCCCAAGAGATTATGGATCTGATGCGCCCTACTCATACCCAGAGCACGGATGAGAAGGGTCAACAGCACTACTCGTTCAAGAGCGAAGTGCCCTGTTTTCCTTACACGCAGACGCCGATCCTCCCTCAGGTGTTGTATCGCGCTGGCTTGTCGAGTAAGGAAGGCTTGCAAGAACATGACAGTGTGGACCCCATCCTGGTTGTCAAGTTCCCGCGCATGCTGCGGGGGCCGCCTTCCGCGTTGCCGCCTGGTCGCTACCTTCGGTCGACTTGGATTCTTCGTGAAGGGCAGTGGCACCAAATGGAGGACCGTGCTGCTATCCTTGATCAACCGGGCAAGTTCGACCGCTATGTGGAGCGTGCTGTGTTTCAGTACCATCCGGTACGGGGACATTTGCGCCCGGCCGCTATTGCGGACGTCCTTGCGCCGCCGTTTCTGCCTCCTCCTGCCCCGCCGTTGGGCCAGTCTTATGTGCGCGCCCTGCCCGCCAAATGGCCCTGCCCGCGTGCCATGGCCACACTGGCGCGTGCCATCCATGGGGGGTACCAGGGCTTTACATTACCTCTTTGTTTCAACGGCCTGTCCAAAAGTCAAGCCTCCCAATTCGGCTATGACCAATGGTCGTCAGTGTACGAGGATGTATGGCATGATGCGGCCGAACAGAAAAGGGAATATCAAGGGTATGATGGAGCAATTGTGCCTCACGTGGTTAATTTCGCCGAAAACAAACCCAAGGAGGGCCTGGTGATCCAATTCCTCGACCACGATGGAGGGTTGGTCCATACTTACAAAAATCCTTACAGCCGTTGGAAATACCGTATCACTATCAAAGATGCTCCAAAGGCAGTGACGGTGTGGACATTGGTAGGAGTCGATGAGGAGAACTGGTGGAATGAGTATGCTCCTGGCAAGGACTGCATTGCGCAGCATGCTCCCGATTCTCACTACGACCCTGGGATGCAAGTGAATGTTCTGAGTATGGGGCGAGAAGTTGACGACGCCATGTGCGCCTACCTCTTCGATGTGGTGGAAGCAAGGAAAAGCAACCCTAACTCCGTGATCTTCGTCGGTGCGGGGGTGTTAGGCAAGAATTCGTGGCTGAGTCGGAAAATCGCCAACAACCCTGAAAGGGCCAGATTGCGGACGGACTACCCATGGGGGGAGGTCGTCCAAAGAATTGCGCGCAGAGCGGCATCGTGGGGAAACCAAGTCATCATTGAGGTGCCTCCTCGCGTACAAGTTCAAGAAACCAAGCAGTACAAGGGACTTCAGGAAGACGCCGTGTGGAAGAGCATCAAGATCCAAGGGTGTACTCACGGGCAACGTTATATCTTCCGAGATCCTGTATCTCCCGGAACCGCCGTTGAGCTCGGCTACTGCAAGGATGAATGGGAGTACTTTGCCGCAAACGTCGCGTTGCATCCTAAGTCGTCTGACATGTGCTCAGCCAAACATGTGCACATGACTGATGCGGACGCTAAGGATCGATCTGATAATTGCGAGTTAACCAGTCAAATTTCCAGGAGATTGCTTAAGACCTTGAAATTTCAGGCAACGGGCGACGGGAAATTGGTTGCAATGCCGTCAAAGGCTGAAGGACGAAAGCCAGACCGCATAATTGTTGACCTTTGTGGCATGGGCAATGGCTACGCCGTGTCCAAGTCCACTAAGGGATGCGCTCGCATTACGTGTAAAGAGCTGATTGGCTCCAGTGCCGACGAGGATAGCCTTGTCGGTGCAATGAAGAAGTCGTGCCGGAATGACCTGCGCACACCTGTGCTGTTCGTGGCATCGCTTTTGCGATCAGGTGCCAGTCCCGGAGGTAGCGAAGGGGCTTGCGTGGGGGGTGAGAAACGTTCCGGTGGGAAGTACAAAGTTTTCAGAAGTGTCTTGAAATCTCTCAAACGCCCGCTGAAGAAGTGTGCGGAATTGTCCGACGTCTATTTTTCGCTTGACATGCCTTCTTCATGTTCATGTTGGTCTTGGCCAGAGTTGCATGCTCTTGTTTCAAGTGGCAAGGTGACAAAGGTTAAGGTTGATGATCATGTTGGTGCTGATGGCGATGGTGGTAGACGCAGGATCATGTTCTCTAACATGCCCGAGGCGGATCGTTTGCTAGTGAAATCATCTGGTTGCTTGGACCATGAAACGGGGAACAGTTTGTCGCAGTGCATTGAGGCGTCATGGCGGTCAATTGCGAAGAATGTTCGCAGCCTTGTTCGAGCTCATGCTAGTCTCAGTCGTGATGCACATGAATCTGAGGACACCGCATGGCAGCAACGTCAGTGTGTAAACGCTGATGGAGGGGCTACTAGACAGCCCCGACCAAGGAACAACTAAGGTTTGACCTGACTGATCGGGGAAGGGTGTCTCTTACAGAGTACCTGGAACCGTGAAGTCATATAGGGGTAGGTACTTCTCTCCCACGGAGGAAGGACCGGGTCCCGAGCCATGGAAGAAAGCTACAATGCCTATGAACTGTCCTTCGAAGGAGTGGCCCATGAAGAAGTTTTCCCACCTGGTGGAATGATGCGGACGTTCATGAAGTTCCACACGTTTCTGCAGATGTACTCTGAGGATTCGTCGCAGAGCGTACCGCTCCCGCCAAAGATTACGAAAGACAAAGTGGTCGACAATGATCTCATCCGCACGTGGGCAGCATTCAAAGCACCACCGCTGGTCTTGCTATATTCACTTGCGCAAATCTGTCGTCAGGAGGGGACCTGTCCATTCGAGTTCGAGAGATCCTCAAGGCTTGCTTATTTGCCGCCCCGGAGGAGTACATGGACAAACCCTATGGGGAGATCCTCGCCATGCATGGTCATCAAATTTGGTGGAGGGCTCAAGCACGTCGTTGCTGATTACGGCGGGAAGTTCCATGCCATCACAAGGTTTATGGTGGATGAGGAAGTGATCCGTGATGATGCAAAGCTGGCTGTGGTTGAACTGGAACAAGAAAGGGGACAAGTTCGGTTCGATTTGAACACCGCGACCAGGAACATTGTCAACGCGGATGTTTACTACAATCTCGCCGTCCTCATCAACTCCGTGGAGACTCCTTACCAGGCCGTGACAGATACAAGAATTCAGCAGTGGTATACGGTGAACCAGGACTACTACCACAAGTTGCCAATGTCAGGCAGGGCACCCGACCAATCCGACTTGTTGGGAGAGCCTACGTTACGTAGGGTATGCAAGCTGATGTACATGTTCGCAAAGCATACTGGATATGGGCTTCGAACCTACAACCAAGAATGTGCAGCGAGCAGCGACGGCGCTTCGCCGGTCAATGTCCACCAGCTGGCTTTGATGATGCGCACAATGCCCCAGGGCATGGGACATCCGCTCGCCTTTGCGATGAACTCGCTCCAGGCATTCAGCATATGTCTCTACGTGCTTCATTCCTATGTGTCGTGGGTAGACCCACACAGTGGGCTCCCGCATTATCGATGGACTACTGAGGTGCTCCCCGATTCCGACTATACCACGTATGCCTTTCTCAAGCACCATGTGGAAGCAGTATGTGCAGCTCAAGACAAGAACGGATTCCAGTTGCCGGAAACGTTCCGTGGCTACGCCTGGAACCAATGCGGCTACGTGGCTGACTGCGCTACCAAACGTGACACCTTGGGCATATGGGAAGCTGAATTCCAACAGATGAGAGCACCGAGTCCGCTGATGCAAGATGATGGCCTACCAACCTTCAACGGCATCCTAACTGGGTATACGAGTCGGGGAGAGTTGCGATGCCTACGGCAAGCAATCTCGAACCGGAAGGAATCGTGCATCCTGAACATGGAAGGACGCCGGGGCAAGCGCGGGACTCCAACACAGAACCTCGTGCCACTCCAAGCCATGGACCAAAGATCTTCTGTGAGGATAGGGAGGCTTCTCAGAAGGGTACTTCTCAGTGTGTTTAACCCTATTCAACAATATTCAGAAATGCTTGAATTTCTGCTTAAATATTCGGAAATATTACGTTTTCTTCGGTAAACTAACATAATATTCTTCATTCTTCCAGGTTCTTCACCATTATTCTTAGATCTTCGAAAAAATTCGAAATTATTCGAAACTATTCGAAATTATTCGAAATTATTCCAAATTATTCCAAATTATTCGTTGTATCTGCGGAGAACTTCAAACACTTTTCTAGACCATTCTTCTCAGATCTTCGTAAATCTTCGAAATTCTTCGAAATTCTTCCAAATTCTTCGTTGTATCTGCGGAGAACTTCAAACACTTTTCTAGACCATTCCTCTTAGATCTTCGTAAATCTTCGAAATTCTTCGAAATTCTTCGTTGTATCTGCGGAGAATTCAAACACTTTTCTAGACTTCTGCTTGTTTCCCCCAGCTGAAACCGCCAGCTCGCACCCTGTTCGGAAATACATATCCTATAGGAAATTACAATTCGCACCGTTGTTTTTCTTGGATTCCAAGCACAAATCCTATGGGAAATTACAATTCGCACCCTGTTCGGAAATACATATCCTATGGGAAATTACAATTCGCACCCTTGTTTTTCTTGGATTCCAAGCACAAATCCTTTGGGAAATTACAATTCGCACCCTGTTCGGGGATACATATCCTATGGGAAATTACAATTCGCACCCGCTCGCACCCTGATTAGCGCTTGTGTTTCTTGGATTCCAAGCACAAATCCTATGGGAAATTACAATTCGCACCCTGTTCGGAAATACATTAAGTAGACTCTGTTTCTTGGCATCCAGGTACAGCATCCTATGGGAAATTACAATTCGCACCCTTCTTTTTCTTGGATTCCAAGCACAAATCCTATGGGAAATTACAATTCGCACCCTGTTCGGAAATACATATCCTATGGGAAATTACACTTCGCACCCTTGTTTTTCTTGGGTTCCAAGCACAAATCCTATGGGAAATTACAATTCGCACCCTGTTCGGAAATACATATCCTATGGGAAATTACAATTCGCACCCTTGTTTTTCTTGGACTCCAAGCACAAATCCTATGGGAAATGACAATTCGCACCCTGTTCGGAAATACATATCCTATGGGAAATTACAATTCGCACCGTTGTTTTTCTTGGATTCCAAGCACAAATCCTATGGGAAATTACAATTCGCACCCTGTTCGGAAATACATTAAGTAGACTCTGTTTCTTGGCATCCAGGTACAGCATCCTATGGGAAATTACAATTCGCACCCTTGTTTTTCTTGGATTCCAAGCACAAATCCTATGGGAAATTACAATTCGCACCCTGTTCGGAAATACATATCCTATGGGAAATTACAATTCGCAGCCTTGTTTTTCTTGGATTCCAAGCACAAATCCTATGGGAAATTACAATTCGCACCCTGTTCGGAAATACATATCCTATGGGAAATTACAATTCGCACCCTTGTTTTTCTTGGATTCCAAGCACAAATCCTATGGGAAATTACAATTCGCACCCTGTTCGGAAATACATATCCTATGGGAAATTACAATTCGCACCCTTGTTTTTCTTGGATTCCAAGCACAAATCCTATGGGAAATTACAATTCGCACCCTGTTCGGAAATACATATCCTATGGGAAATTACAATTCGCACCCTTGTTTTCTTGGATTCCAAGCACAAATCCTATAGGAAATTTCAATTCTCACCCTGTTCGGAAATACATTAAGTAGACTCTGTTTCGTAACAACATGTTGTTGATTATTGTCGCATGTTTCAAAGCCGTGAACGCCGGGATGTGTAACAGTAAAAACAAGGAGCCTTGAGCCCTGAGCAAAAGTACTGGTAATTATTCCAGCTTCTTGGCTTCTATCTC
Organism: Symbiodinium sp. CCMP2592; assembly: GCA_905221615.1. Taxonomy (NCBI): domain Eukaryota; class Dinophyceae; order Suessiales; family Symbiodiniaceae; genus Symbiodinium; species Symbiodinium sp. CCMP2592. The sequence goes on from CAJNDT010000852.1 coordinate 57,407, forward strand.
ATTGATGATTCGATGTTTATGATGATGACTATAACGACGTTCTATGTGGATGATAACAACGATGACTGATGATGGCCGATGCTGATTATGATGACGATTGTGAATATGTCGTTGGCGATGTGTATGATGATATGTGATGATGATGTTGATGATTATAAAACCTGGGTTCTACGAAGAAGACTAGGGCTATGAAGACGATGATGGTGGTTTGATAATTATGACGAGCATGATGATGGTTTTAATAATTATGGCGAGGTTGGTGATGACCTTAATGGCGATTCTTCATATATTTATATCTGTTTACAGATATTACATATAGGTAGACACACACGTATATACATACATGTGTATGTATATACATACACAAACAATATATATAGATACAGACATGTATACATATATATATACAGACATGTTTGTGTATCTTCATATATATCTATATATACGCACCTATAAATATATACACATGCATGTATATACGTATGCGCAATTATGTATACATTTGTATGTGTGTGTAAATGAGTACATACATAGGTACATACATACATATATACATACATACATAGGCAGATACATCCATACATGCATACATACATAAGCACATGCATACACACACAGACACACACACACATAAACACCTACACATACGAACATACACACCTGCACACCCACACACACATGTACATACATACATACATACATACATACATACATGCATACATACAAACATACATACATACACACGTATATACATACATCTAAACCCTAGGCCCTAAACCTAAGGCCCTAAACCCTAGGCCCTAAACGTAAGGCCCTAAACCCTAGGCCCTAAACCTAAGGCCCCAAACCCTAGGCCCTCAACCTAAAGCCCCAAACCCTAGGCCCTAAACCCCAGGCCCTAGGCCCTAAACCCCTAGGCCCTAAACGTAAGGCCCTAAACCCTAGGCACTAAACCTAAGGCCCCAAACCCTAGGCCCTAAACCTAAGGCCCCAAACCCTAGGCCCTAAACCTAAGGCCCTAAACCCTAGGCCCTAAACCTAAGGCCCCAAACCCTAGGCCCTAAACCCTAGGCCCTAAACCCTAAGGCCCTAAACGCAAGGCCCTAAACCCTAGGCACTAAACCTAAGGCCCCAAACCCTAGGCCCTAAACCTAAGGCCCCAAACCCTAGGCCCTAAACCTAAGGCCCTAAACCCTAGGCCCTAAACGTATGGCCTAGGGGAGGGGGGGGGGAGGGGCTGAAAATCGGGCAGCATTTCCTTCCCCCAAGCATGCCGGTAGAAAGGGGAAAAAAAGAGAAAAAAAAACAAACCTCAACCGAATAAAAGGTAGAAAAAGGTAGAAAAAGGTAGAAAAAGGTAGAAAAAGGTAGAAAAAAGTAGAAAAAGGTAGAAAAAGGTAGAAAAAGGTAGAAAAAGGTAGAAAAAGGTAGAAAAAGGTAGAAAAAGAAAAACGAAGAAATGGGGGATACCGTGTGTGTGTACAAATGAAAAAAAATGGTGTTGGGAACCAGGCATGTCTTGACAGACAGGCAGAAACCGGAAGATTTTGGAAGAAAATTGCAGAATTCCGACGAATCTAGAAGAATTTAGAAGAATTTAAAAGCATGCAGCAGTCTTACGTAGAACAGGGAAGACTACAAGGCTTGCTCCAGACACTCGCACCAAAAGCATTTGCATGAATTTTGCATAAAAAAACAAAAAAATTTCCTCGCTTCGCGAACATCCATATTTGTTTTCAACTCTAGTACTCCACACACACTACAAGGCTTGCTCCAGACGCCAGACACTCGCATCAAAAGCATTTGCATGAATTTTGCATAAAAAAACAAAAAAATTTCTTCGCTTCGCGAACATCCATATTTTGTTTTCAACTCTAGTACTCCACACACACTACAAGGCTTGCTCCAGACACTCGCACCAAAAGCATTTGCATGAATTTTGCATAAAAAAACAAAAAATTTCATCGCTTCGCGAACATCCATATGTGTTTTCAACTCTAGTACTCCACGCACACTAATTACAAGGCTTGCTCCAGATACTCGCACCAAAAGCATTTGCATGAATTTTGCATAAAAAAACAAAAAAAATTCCTCGCTTCGCGAACATCCATATTTGTTTTCAACTCTAGTACTCCACACACACTACAAGGCTTGCTCCAGACACTCGCACCAAAAGCATTTGCATGAATTTTGCATAAAAAAACAAAAAAAATTTCCTCGCTTCGCGAACATCCATATTTGTTTTCAACTCTAGTACTCCACACACACTACAAGGCTTGCTCCAGACGCCAGACACTCGCATCAAAAGCATTTGCATGAATTTTGCATAAAAAAACAAAAAAATTCTTCGCTTCGCGAACATCCATATTTTGTTTTCAACTCTAGTACTCCACACACACTACAAGGCTTGCTCCAGACACTCGCATCAAAAGCATTTGCATGAATTTTGCATAAAAAAAACAAAAAATTTCTTCGCTTCGCGAACATCCATATTTGGTTTCGACTCTAGTACTCCACACACACTACAAGGCTTGCCCCAGACACTCGCACCAAAGGCATTTGCATGAATTTTGCATAAAAAAAACAAAAAATTTCCTCGCTTCGCGAACATCCATATTTGTTTTCAACTCTAGTACTCCACACACACTACAAGGCTTGCTCCAGACACTCGCATGAAAAGCATTTGCATGAATTTTGCATAAAAAACAAAAAAATTTCCTCGCTTCGCGAACATCCATATTTGTTTTCAACTCTAGTACTCCACACACACTACAAGGCTTGCTCCAGACACTCGCACCAAAAGCATTTGCATGAATTTTGCATAAAAAACAAAAAAAATTTCCTCGCTTCGCGAACATAGCAAAGGGTTTCAATTTTCCACACACATAGTCTATTACTCTGTTACTCCATTACTCTATTATTCTATTACTCTATTACTCAATTACTCTATTACTCAAATACTCTAGTACTCTATTAGTCTATTACTCTATTATTCTATTACTCTATTACTTCACTACTCGATTACTCATATTTGTTTTCAACTCTAGTACTCCCACAAAGTGGGTGTTTTCACCCAAACCCTAAACCCTACACCTTTAGACCCGAACAACCGTAAGCCCTAAACCCTAAACCTTTAAACCCTGAACCTCGGAAGTTGGCACCCTAAACTTTGTGGGCCCCGAAGCTGACCAATACTAGACCTAGAATCTTTGAACCCTAAACCTCGGTGTTCCATTTTGGCAGGTCCTCGAGCCGTGCCAGGAAGCCTAAACCATGAGCCCTAAACCCTAAACCGTGTTTAAGCCTCAAATTGAAACCCTCACATAATTCGCATTTCTGCCACAATCTTCCAAATAATTTGTTTTTCTTCAATAACCTTCCAAATAATTCATTTTTCTTCAACAATCTTCCAAATAATTCGTTTTTCTTCAACAATCTTCCAAATAATTCAACAATCTTCTTAAATCTTCGGTAGTGGCTGAGAAGTACCCCTGCTGAGAAGTACCCCTAGGCTCATGAATGAAAAGAGGGCAAGGACGGACGAGGCAACGACATCGGCATCGTCATCTTCTGCAGTACCTCCTCCACAACAACAGCCTCAACAACCGGAAGAGGAACCAACGCAACCGGCATGGGAGGAAGCTCCAATCCCTGCTGGCGCTCAGGAAAGCTGGTATCATTATGTCAACATCGTTGAGAAGGGCTGTCGCTCTGCTTTGCTGACGACGATCCGTGATCGCGACGAGTACCCGGCTACCATTGACGAGACGCCAAAGTTTGTGGCCAACCACGACGTGGGGACCACGCCTATTCAGCATTACGTCAGAAGACTGGTGACCTATTTGGCAAGGGTTCGTTCCGTTTCCCAAAGTGATGACAAAGGTCTTAACCTGAAGGTCTACGTGAAGCTGAACACAAAGGCGTGGCTTCGGATGTATTCACGACTATACCACGCCCTGGCGTTGGTGTCATGCGTGCATCTTCCTTCTCCTCCATTGCTTACCTCGGCAGTAATGATCGAGGCAGATCGCGACCTTGTCGAGAGCGATACTGTTCCGGAAGAGGCGAAGGTCAACACCATGAACACGCTGAATGGATTTCGCAACAGTTTGGGTATGGGTGGCAAACCCGACGCCACGACTATGCGCTCTCAGTGCACGATCCTCGTCCAGGACTTTGACATCATCGCAAGAACAAGAGGATCAACGCACACACTGAGAGAGAACCTCAGCATGCATGGGTGGAGCGAGACTCACATTGTGAGCCCGTCGATCACTACAGGAGCAAATTACAACTTCCAAGTTACGAAAAGGTCATTGGAATCGGTGAATACCACATTGGACGGTTTGTCTGAAGAGCAAATCGCAACCGTCACGTTGCACTACCATCTGTCTCTCCAAGCAATCCTCATCGAGAACATGTCCTTTCCGATGAGTGACGTTGGTGACGGAGCGGAAATTCGTGTCAGGTTGCAACAACAGCTCAAGGAAACGTACGTTGACCCCATCATCGCAGCAGGGAAGCGTACCACGCGCCCTCCAATTGTCAACATCAACCACGACCTACGGTTCGTTGGAGCAGCTAGCAACTACCTTCTCAAGAAGGCTTCTATGTTCAACGGTTTCCACGCGCTGGGAATGTACATTGAACTGGAGTTGCGGGCCCGAGCATGCGTGGTGATTCATGGATCTTCGTTTTGGTCGAGAATGTACAGCCAGATGAAACATTCGTCGTCGAGCGTACATTCGCTGTCAGCCGAAAAGCTGCCGGCACCGGACTCTCGAGTCAGGTTCAAATTGGGCTACGCTATCTATGAGAAGCAGCTGTTCAGCGAGAAGATGGTATCCGCGTGTTTTGTCGAGGCATCGAGAATTCGCTCATGGGACGAAAGTGTCCGCGTCGATACAGTTGCGCACCCGTCGCTCGTCGAGATCTGGGAGGACAAGAGTGAAGTCACCACGTCCACAAAGATTTCACAGACATGGTTCACGGGAGAACAGCAACAACAAATCAGGTCCGGTGCCCAGGGCGATACCGTTGCTGAGTCGTCCACGGTCACTTGGCAGGACTTCGACATCGCCATGACAGTTCCCGAAGCCTACTATGACAACAGGCACTATTGGTTCAGGATCGACACCTACGCGACCGCAAACACTGGCTATGTCAAAGGGAGAGCGTTCTATTGCCCAGGCTGTGAAGCTATGAAATTGGCTGAGTGCTACGCACAAGCCTTATTCAAGCCAACAGGAAACGGGTACCCTGGACACTGCATTGGATGCGCACACACTTCAGCTTTGAAGGTGCAACATCTCATCAACTCCTTCAACGACTTAGTCGCGTCCCAGAAATACACCTTGGCGTGCGCAAAGCACCTCTATGACCTGAGGCTTCAATTTGTGGACCCTCGTCAGGACATGCTTTTTGTGCTTGCTCAAAACTGTTTTACATTTTTGTTCTAACGCATGATGATTCATCCTTGTTGCTCATCTAGCCGCAAAGCTGCTCGAGCAGAGAAAGGTCAAGAAAGGCCCCGCCCGCCCGCCCTGTGTGGTGTGGCTTTCGCTTTGTGCATGTCTTACGGTGCATAGTCAAGACATCGGTGCATTGTACATTCTCTGTACATTGAAGTGCGGACATTGAATGCATACGACTTCCGGCGTACATCCTGTGGTATATTTGGCTATCTGATTTTATGGTCCTTGCTTTTGGTACTCTTACACTTCTGCAGCCGGTGTTCGTACACATTCTTGCATCTGCATTTGACATTATGCTGCTGCACGAAGTGTCTTACCGCCAAAAAGGAGAGGATCGAACTGCAACGTTGTACACGTGATGTGAATATGTTTACATATGAATTATAGAAATTTGTGAGAGTATACTTTGCGGCTAGATGGAAATGTAGAACCAAGGAGTTCCTCAAAGCATGTGCGGAAGTGACCTACGAAGACATTGGCAAAACGGTTTCTCACTACGGTGGTCTCCGGATTACAGCCAGTCAGGCCATCGAGTACGCGGCATGGGGAAAAGCCAAACAGTTGGCGTGGGACAGAGGATGCGATTCCGAAGGGAAGACCTGCTACATCTGCTACTACGATGCCGGGAACTGCGCTTATGCTGGTTTCATGAGAATGCTTTTGACTCCGGAAGAGCGCCAAGAATGCTACAGAGGGTCAGCTTTGCCTAAGGAGGAACTCTTGGGCGACACATTGGAGCTGGCACTCGGGCTTCTTACAATAGCAATGAGGTACCCAAATCATTTTCCAAATTGGGGTGGTCTTGAAGGGGCAAATGCGTGCGTGAGAGGGATCGAAAGATCATTCTTCCGCTATGCGTCGGCCGAGGCTATCGAGCTCATCACGGTTGACTCCCCACGCAAGAGGACACCGCCCAAGAAGAATGAACAAGTCGCTGAGATCGTCAACAACTTGTCCGCTGACCTCGTGATTGATTTCACTGTGATCGTCGATGGTGATGTCTACCCCGTAGAAATTGCAAGGAACGACGAGACACAGGCCGCTGACAACGTCACGGGCGATCCAGGGGTTTCAGTTGCACCACCAATACCAACACAGGACGTTGATGTGGATGCGCAACCTGAAGAAGAACAAGGTGCTGAAGAGCACGATCCCAGGCAGAGGACTCGTGAGGTACTCGTCACACAGCTTCAGGACTATGTGGGAATACTTGCTCAGGGCGAAATGTCGGTCGGGAGCAATAACTTCACGTTCTGCATTGCTTGTGGCAGTGAATCACATCATCTGTCCGATTGCACCGAAAATGCTGCAACCCGAGATCTGATACTTCGAAGCATTCAGGTCATCAGGGACAGCCTTCTTCGTTATCCACGTCGACCACCTACGCAACAAGCTGAGCCAATGGACGTTGATGCCACAGACCATGTGAGTGTTGCTTCCTCGGACCGACGACCCAAGGCCAAAGCCCGACCGCGACGCGGAGGCGAAGCCGTTCGGGGTGATGTGGTCTTGATTCGTTACGAGAACAAGCACAACCTATGCACGGAGGTGGAGAACCGTCGAGGCTTACATGACGCTTGTGGTGTACCGCTGCGGGAAATGGGACCCGAGAATAGTCAGCGGGTGGTGGATCTCATTGAGCAGCTTTCGGACCATCGTGACCGACGACTGCCTCAACGAGGAGATCGTCCAAGCTTTGAGTATGATGAGAATACTCAACAATGGGCAAATCCAGGCTACGAATCCATCGGCGGCGGAAGGCCTATCCGATGCGGAATTCTTGACCTGATCCCAACCAAGGGTGCAAGCTTCATCAACAATCGATGGGACATCGTGAACGAAGTTGTCCTTCGCAACATCAACCATCATCGAAGAAGGAACGCAGAATGGGCGCTATCCTGCATTCAATCTGACTTGCGCCACAGAATTGCCAGGCGCCCAGGTTCGGAATGGCTTGACAACCGGTGCCAAGTGGCATTCAGCAGCGTTATTCGATGTGATGAAGGAGGGTGGGTGCTGATAGAGGACTTGGTGAGGCATGAGCAACTATGGACCCACGAAAGTAGACGCATTACCGAAGCGGTATCAAGGACCGACGAGTTCCAAAGGAAGAGAGTGTACAATGAGAGACTGCAGTTACTGTTCCAGGGGAATATGCTTGCAGCCACGAAACGCCACAAGGCCAAGATCCGGCTACAATTCTTGGGTGTGAGAGTGAAGAACCCCGGCACAGAGACTCTGGGATCTGCGAACTCGAACATGTTGGTGTCGGTTCCCGATCAGATTACAGAGATCCAGAACAACGACCGTACCCGACACAATCAGAGGTACCTGAATGTTTGCAACGGCTGGGTGAAGCCATGGGCTGTCAGGGCCACAAGTGGTCACTCTACGCACTCCGATCCCCAGAACAATTTGCTTCAGTTGGACAAGGACCGGTTCGCAATATCTCCATCTATGACCCTCTTGACACGTCTCGGGGGCGCGTTCCACGCTACGGCATGCCGCAACTTGGATTCTATCGTTCTGCAGGGCGTCATGCCTGGTTCGGAGGATCCTGACGGGGACTTCGAACAGCGGCGTCGATTTCAGGACAACCGAGGTGGCAGACTCCACAGTTACTGGGGGGTATTCGCGCCGTTCGATGACCGGAACGCAACGACCAAAACTCGGGTACACGGGCCGCAAGCCAAGCACATGCCCCTTGTGGTCCTCCATGTCGCTTCGACAGATCTTGCCCGAGAAGGTGGACGTATCACTGACAGCGGTGTCATCATCCTTGGTCGAACGATACCGTTCCAGTTCGTGAAGGAGGTATGGTTTTGCGTCCCGAATCCTCAGGATACACATTCGTTCGCTCTGGTGGAAAAGATCTATGATGAACGATTGGAGAAAGAGATGGTGTTGGACTACAATGGATCTCCATTGCTTCCTGAATTCGAGAGATATCGAACACCAAGCAAGATCATGGAATTGCTTTGCGAGATGCCTCCTGGACCCCATGACACAAGCAAGGATCAGATAATGCGAGACCTTATCACTGTTTTGGAGGCCCACAGGGAGAACACAGTTCGACATCACTACATGGACAAGGGCATCAAGTTTGTCATCAAGAACTGGCGACCCGAAGATCTACGAAGAGATGAGGATGGCAGGAGAATGAGGGTATGCCCAGCGTGCTACAACATTGTTCCAGCATGCTTTTCTCGATGCACATCCTGCTGGTCACAATTCGTTTCTTGCGGATACTACCAAGGTACTCCACAACGGGATACTCCAACGGAGATCCCAAGTGACTTCATTGCTCAGACGATGGAAGCTGCAGCAGCAGCAGTACCTGAAGCAACCGTCGAGGAACAGGAAGCCATGGAAGCGGAATCGGTTGCGGAACCCGAAGCAATTCCAGAACCGTCCGTTGCTGGTGATGACGATCCAGAACAGGAACCTGATGAAGAAATGGACACGGAACCGGGGGAGGACTTTGACGACCAAGTACCAGATGCAGTGGCACAGGAACGACGTCCCGTCCTCATCGCCGGTCAGTCTTTGAACATCGACCCTGAACTGCAAATCGCCCGCACTGCCATGCAGCCGCCCTACCACCACGGCAAACGGAACGCCCATTGCATTGACGCCAACATGGCCGCTCTTTCGTACATGGCGTTCGTCGTATGCATAACCATCTACAAAGCTTGGTCAGGATTCGCGAAGTGGGCGACTATGCCGTTGTTTCAGATGAGAGAGAATTTCGCACTTGGCCAACGCTATGATGTGCGGCTGGAGTGGACAAAGAAACAGGTGTGAGCAGGGACGTGACTGACGAGGAGATCATTCGCTTCGCTAAGGAGCCTGAAAACCTCAAGTCGTATGATCCCAACGGGACTTACACTTTGAAGCGCTTCCGGACGAACCAGATGCTTTCGCTATTAACACGGGGAGCCAACATGATGGGAATCGGCAGAGATAACTTCAATCCAACCACGTACTTGAAGAGCAACAAGGATGAAGACGTGAAGGCAATGCACTTTTGTTGTCTCAACGTCTTATGTGAAGTTATCCCGATGGTGACAGGACATCAACAATTTTCGGTACTACGAAACACGCCAACCGGACCAGTGGACTTTCTGTACATCGACCCGGTCGGCATCCTCTTGACTCATGCAGATTATTCCGTCCAGACCGTTGGATTGCTGGTGGACCACAACGTGCAAATGCCAGCGCACTTCATGGACAGATTGGTCAAGTCTAGAGTTGAAAGACAGCAAAATCCGAGTACTCGACGTCCTGAAGCACTACATCACATCTCGGCCGAAGAGTATCTCCCTCCGGGTGGTACTTCCATCATGGACACGCCAGTCACTACGGAGGAACGTGCAAGCGCTTCTTCGGCAAAGGGACCTTCAAAAGGGCGTGAGAGAACCGGAGATGCTCAGCATGGAGGCTGGAACGCCAATTCTTACCATGACTACATCGCCGGCAAAGGCCGAAACAAAGGCAAGGACAAAGGAAAGCAGAGGAACCCGTACCCAGAGGAGAACCTCCGGCCCTGGGAACGCGATCCCACGTCAACGCGAAGATGGCGGTGAGACAACACATGATCTACCTCATCTTCAAGTTTGTGACCTCTGTGCTTCGCACGTGGAATTCCATCGCGAATGCTTCTTTCTTCGGTGACGCCTGATTCGTTTGCCATTTCAGGGGATCGTTACCGACGTAGATGAGTGTCACAACGTTTCTAATTGGGATGCAAAAGCTCTGATCTATATGTCAACGTTGCGGCGGAACAAATTTTCTGACATTCCTATCGTGCCATCTTCCGGGTGAGCAGCGTCGGAGACGCAACTCATGGGGGGTGCGAACGGACTGCGATGCCTTGTCAAGTTCCAAGGTGTCACTATAAGAGCTGTGAGCAAGACCATGTAAAGTGCAAGGGAAGGGGGCACGCTACGCGTCCCTCGTCTCTAGGAGTAGGCTTGTGGTAGTGCTACGCACACCGCAATGTCTATCCATCCTTTCAGTATGACCGCCCATGCAACGTTTGGCTCAAGAATGAGCACAAGCTCTAGAAAGCATTGCCCATAGCTAAAACGCTATAATCTTTGTGATCCTCCGAGTAGACAGAGCTATCCCGTGCACAGACGATCCACCGCCGGCCGTGAGTGTGCAAAAGGAGCGAACGTTGGATCTGCCTGCATAGGAGTGCGTGTGTGGAAGTGGAAGTCACGGTGATCCAGCTTGTAGAAGGCAACCACGCCAACAGTCAATACAGCTCTTTGTGGGGTGAGCGATACAGAGCATTACCAGGATCAAATCCCCACGCAGTTTCCGTCTCACAAACCATTGAGAAGATTTTGATTTCATTCTGAACAATCACAACAAAAACCGGTTTTGGGAGCATAAGAACACTCACCCCACCCTATACCCCACCCCACCCTATACCCCACCCCACCCCCCATGATGGTTTTCGCTGTCCCCTTGTTGTGTTTTGGTGTGCTCACATAACCCTCCCCTGCCCTAACTCGGTGTAACACCAAGAAAGGAACAGGGGAGTTTGCTTTGAAGCTCGAAATTCCACTATATCTAGACCGGGCCGCGAAGCAAACTGTCCCTTTGTTGTGTTGTGTTTTGGTGTGCTCACATAGCCCTCCCCTGCCCTAACTCGGTGTAACACCAAGAAAGGAACAGGGGAGTTTGCTTTGGAGCTCGAAATTCCACACACATCTCTCCACTGCACACAGAAGCACACTATTTCTGTGATGTTTTCCTCTGCGACCACACGGCATCCGACCAGCATGGGGTCCTGGCAGCGATGGAACTCTCTCTTAACCCCGCGAACCCAAAACACACACCTTCGTCATGAATCCTCTAGACCCTCCAAGGATGTGGTTCGGAGAAGGAAATCGAAGTCACAGGAACCGCTGTGTGCCCGAAACCCGAAAAGCGCCACGACCTAGCACCCTCCGGCCTTCCACTTCTCAACCACTTCTCCAGCAGAGGAGTCCAAACCGGACCCTGTGCGAGTCCGGGGGCAATGCTTTTTTGGATTCGTGGCTTGATTGTAACAACCGACATGCGACCGAGTCTGCCCCGTTCTTTTGCTTCCATGCACTATATGCACACACTGACAAACACGTTGCGAGAGAGAGACGAACGATTTCGGTGCATCAACCGCAGAGAAATGAGACAGCACAGGGGTGCACGAGATTTTGCGGCTGTGGGCACACAGCGAATCGCGAGCAGCCACGTGCTGTATCCCCTGACCTAACTCGGTGTAACACCAAGAAAGGCACAGGGGAGTTAGCAGCCACGTGCTGTACACATCAAAAGGGCGATCATACTACACGGCCCTAAGTAGCTCCAACTTCCGGGCTATCACATCTTGCAGGGATTTGCCAGCAACCAGCATGTCCATGAGCTCCCGAGCAATCGCTGCCCTCCTTTCTGAAGCCAGGCCCACTCTGGACACCTGCAGAAGCTGATGGCCCCTCTTCGTGCCGAGCCACTCACAGATGGCAATCCTCTCAGTCGGAAGCCCTCTGTCGTACATCATGAACATATACTCAGCACCATCCGGAGCAGTAAAGATTTGCTCGGCCTGACCGGGCACGGCCTTTGCCACCGCCGCCGCCGCTTCGGAAGGCACGGCCTTTGCAACCGCCGCCGCCGGTTCGGAAGGCACGGCCTTTGCAACCGCAGCCGCCGGTTTCTTCTGAACCGCCTTCGACTTGAGTTTCTTTTTAACCACGGCCGTCGCCTGGGCTTTACCCTTGGCCTTGGCCTTGGCCTTGGCCTTGGCCTTGGCCTTCGGCTTCGATCCTGAAGCTGTCTTGGTCTCCGTGAATGCAGGCCTGCGACTTCTGGCCAAAGCAATCAGATCCAAGTTGCTCAGAGTCACCGGCTGCTCTGCCGCAGCAGCACCGGAAGAAGCAGCACCGGAAGGAGCCGAACCGCAAGGATCCGAACCGCAAGGAGCAGAACCGGAAGGAGCACCACCGGAAGGAGGAGGAGTGGAAGGAGACATGAGGACATTGTCGAACATTCGGTGCAATTCAGAACTCTCCTCGGTCGCGAAGATCTCGACAGAGGTCGTCGAGTTATGATCCACTGCTGTGTTTGTCGTACACAGGGAATCAAGAGAAACCATAAAGGTCAGGTCCACATCGGACTCAGAGCCACCTTCTTCCTTGGCAGCCTCTTCAGCCTCCTCCTCATTCAGCTCGATCTTATCCATGACCATTGTGACTTTGGCTTTCTCTGCCTCAGAAAGCCGCCTGAAAGCGGTGTCCCGTTTCTTCTTGTTAACTTTCAGCTGGCGAAACCAGCTGAGCAATATTCTGATCGTGATATCAGCACAGGCAGTGAACTTCTTATCGTCATGGCCGCTGGTGTTGGTAACATCACCGCTCAACATGCAAGCTTCGATTGCTGGAGTCATAACTCTGCTGAGTATCTTGGAATTTCGACAAACATCGCTGACCAGGTCAAAGGCCAGGGAGGCAAATCTCGCCATCCACCGGGCATCAGCGCTTTTTCTGAAAGTCCATGTACGGGACCCATCCGGGCCCGGAACGATGCATGACCAGAGGTCTGTGGTGCTCTTGTCCCTCAAATGCCTGGTGAGGCATTTTTGCACATCTGACACCGACACAGTCGAGTCAGCACACACTCGCTTGTTGCTCGGTTTCCGTTGGACTGCCATCAAACGATCCAAACGAGTAGCCATGGCTCTGAAAAAACTGTATATAGCATTAAAGTAAACCCTAACCCTGAACCCTTGATGGCTCTGAAAGCTATATAGCTCTAGAGTAAACCCTAACCCTGAACCAGGGGAAGGGTTTAGGGGTTAGGGTTTAGGGGTTGAGGGTTTAGGGCTACGGTTTAGGGTTGAGGGTTTACGGTTTAGGGTTTAGGGTTTAGGGTTTAGGGGTATCATAGCAGTCCCCTGTCCCTTTCTTGGTGTTACACCGAGTTAGGGCAGGGAAAGCTCTCAAGCCCAAATCTCCACACCTCTGTAAAGCCCTTCAAACCCGTCAAGCTTGGGGTTTTGGGTTCCCCCCCTCATTGTACTCGAGCTATTGACAGCCTGGGCACTACAATGTCATCAAACACATGTCGAGTTGCCCGAGCCTTGGCGGAGGCTTGCTGCTTGCAGATGATGTCCCACAGGCATCGAAGGATTTCCTGCGGCAGCAAAAGCACAAAGAACAAATCGATGTTATGAGCCGTACCACCACATTGGGCACTACAATGTCATCAAACACATGTCGAGTTGCCCGAGCCTGGGCGGAGGCTTGCTGCTTGCACATGATGTCCCACAGGCATCGAAGGATTTCCTGCGGCAGCAAAAGCACAAAGAACAAATCGATGTTATCAGCCGTACCACCACATTGGGCACTACAATGTCATCAAACACATGTCTCGAGTTGCCCGCGAGCCTTGGCGGAGGCTTGCTGCTTGCAGATGATGTCCCACAGGCATCGAAGGATTTCCTGCGGCAGCAAAAGCACAAAGAACAAATCGATGTTATCAGCCGTACCACCACATTTGCAACACCACGTCCATCAAACACACATGTAGCTGCCGCCCTGCATAGAGATTTTTGCGAAGGCACAAGGCCGTGAGTCACAGGTGAAACAGAGAAGCAAGACGGCAGCCCGAGCCACACAGAGGCTTTTTTCGGGGTGCAGAAGATGCTACACCTGTGTGCGATGGCCGTGCCTGGCCTCCCCTGCCTTATATAACTCGGTGTGACTATCCATGTTCTGTGTTTGGTGGCAAATAGTTATAAGTAATAAATATATGTCAACCCCTATGATACTGCCTCCCTGCTCCCACACCCCCTCCCCTGCCCTGACTCGGTGTAACACCAAGAAAGGAACAGGGGAGTTTGTGTGGGAGCTCATTATAAGTAATAAATATATGTCAACCCCTATGATACTGCCTCCCTGCTCCCACACCCCCTCCCCTGCCCTGACTCGGTGTAACACCAAGAAAGGAACAGGGGAGTTTGTGTGGGAGCTCATTATAAGTATGATAAATAACATCCACACAACTCACACCAAGAAACGGACAGGGGGCTCCCACACTCCCTCCCCTGCCCTGACTCGGTGTAACACCAAGAAAGGAACAGGGGAGTTTGTGTGGTAGCTCAAAATGGCAATGACGAGTGCTTCACATCGCCTCGACGGTCATCACCCAGACCCAGAAGCCGTCCTCCATGATCTGGTACCAGCAAATGATGAGGATGGTCTGGGTGCCCGCGATGTTCGCCAAGTTCTCGAACTCGGGATCCTCAGGCCTCTGGAGCAGGACCACAGGCCACCAGCTACTCTCGGGCTCGGGGCTCTCGAAGACCATCTGCGGGTTCCTCAGGGCCGCGGTTTAGGGTTTATGGTTTATGGTTTAGGGTTTAGAGGGTTTAGAGGGTATATAGGGTTTTTAGAGGGGTTATAGAGAGGGTTTACAGGGTTTAAAAAGTTTAGGCCTTTGGAGGTCGGTGTGGAGCTTCAGGTGGTCCTTGGAGTACGAGGCACTCGTGTACTTGCCGGACGTCGGAGCATAGCTCACCCAGGCCAGATGGTACTTGGCCACCTGGACTCGTGTCCAAACCCCCTCTGTGGTCACGATTTGTGTACTTGTTCACATCTGTTTTATAGTTTATGTGTGCGAACATTTTGGCTCACAGTATTAGTTGTGCTTGCTGGCGGTTTTTCTCCGTAGCCATTTTGGCTCAACCCATTTTGGCTCAAGCCATTTTGGCTCAAGTATTAGTTGTGCTTGCTGGCGGTTTTTCGAATTAAATCATGTTTCTGTGAACACATGTCCTACATTTTGTCAGGACTCACAACTTTCCAACGACTTTGGTTTCTTTCCAAACCCTCTCGGCCGTAGGGGGGGAGCTTGCCCCACAAGTGGGCCTATGGAGATCGGTGCGGAGCCTGAAGTCGAACCGGCAGCCGCGAGTCCGATCTCTGAAGCCAGTTCTGTTGCGTCAGTTGCCTCCAGTGCGTCAAGTGCCATTTCGATAGAGAGTTTCTTTCAGTCAGCGCGTCCGGATTGCTTCTTTAGACTTTGGGGTTTCTTGGAGCCCTCCGACAGGGTTCGGCTCTTGGGGGCAAGCTGGTTCCTTTGCACTTGGAATCGCAGAACATTGATCCGTGCGGCTGTCCTTTACGGGTGTCGTGAGGACGATTAAATATGAAACGGCCTTTGGATCCAGACGATAGGAGGCAGCCGTGTCCCGCCGATGCCAGCATTGCTTGCAAAGCCTCTCTGACTGTCAGCGCAAAACCCAAAGCTGCCCCTGCATCTCTTCCGCTTCAAGTGCCCCTTCCCAAACCGGGTAGGAAAGCTCCAGCTCTGCCATTGAAAGGTTTGGAAGCGGTGCCTGATCGGGCTTCATCTGTTCAGCCGGAGCCGATGCCGGCCGGGAACCCGTTGTCGGTGCCTTCAATGCAAAGCGTGAATTTTGGCACTTCGGCGAGTTCGGATGCACTCTCGAGCTTAGCTCTTCCAACTCCGGGTTCCTCTAGGCTTAAGCCCTCTTTAATGCCTTCCGAACGCCCCAACACCCCAAAAATCAGTGAGAATGCCTCTCGCAGCAAAGTGGCACGTGCAGCTTTTATGGCATTGTTTTCTGTTCTTGGCAACTTGAGCGCTCTGGGTGCATCTTTGCAAGAAAGCAGTCAGGACCACGTGGGTCGCATCCTTCAGATGTTTGTAGCAGCCACCGTCATACGGTACAGCTCGGCCTTCAGATCCCTTGCAGACACCATTTTGGATTTGGGATTTGCTTTGGAAACATTGACATCGGTCCAGCTTGCAGATGCTCTTGTCGTCTTAAGCTTAGCGCGCAGCAGTGACCCGGAGTCGGGAACACACTCAGCGACCGCAATCAAGGCCATCAGGTGGGTTAAACGTATTTTCGAAGTCGCATGCTTTGATGTCGCGTACTCACCCTTGATTGGCAGTTTCCTGAAATCCAAGATTCCCCGTGAACGTAAAGAGGCGGTGCCTTTGTCTCTTTATGTCGTCACACAGTTTGAGCGACGCTTGCTGATGCAAGAAGCTACGGATGCCGAGGTCCTCATCCTTGGGGGGTTTTTAATCTTGATTTGGGGTTCCATTAGGTTCATGGACGGACAAAGAGTTCACTGGCGATCCCTGTCCTATGACGGCTCTACACTGAGGGGCTCGTGTTATCAAACAAAAACAACATCCCAAGGACAACCATTTGGGGTCATTTGCCAAGGACTGCTTAGTCATGGATCCTTCACATGGGTGCATAGATTTCTTCGGACTTTGGACAAGGTGGCGTGCATGCATTGCAGCCTTCACCCGGGCCATCCCTTGCCTTCGAGTCTCCTGTTATCGATTGGAGCTACAGGGGTCCCTGTTTACCCTTTGCAAGCCATGGGATACGCGGCTGCACTTAGGCACCTTCGGTATGCAATTTCACTCCCGTGGAAAAAACATAAGATCCCCGTCCCTCACGAAGTCCAACTTAATTACACAGTGCACTCCCTGAAAACCACCCTCCTTTCCTGGATGGGTCAACGTCCTGAAGTTCAGCCAATCGAAAAGCAATGCCAGGGGCATCATAGGCTTAGCTCATCCCAGCTTTATTCGCGTGAAGACATTATTCCGGCGCTGCGAGGTCAGCAGAAGCTGAGATTCGCCATAATCGGCGGAGCCAGGTTCCTTACCCCGCTCCACAGAGGCTCTCAGCATCCGTTGGAAGAGCCACCAGTGCAGATTGAATCGTTTAGCAAGGCAGCAGAAACCACTTCTTTCGAGCACTTTCCCCAGTTTGTTATGAAGGAAGGGTTGCATCTTCCTGAGTTCGAAAAAACGTCGGAGTTACCTAAGCCGGTTGACCCAGCACCCTTGTGGGATGTGCAATCATCCGATGAAGAATCATTGGACAGCAGCGGCGATGAGGCACCCAATCTCCCCGATTTAGGGGATCCTGAAGAATTGGTGCTCGCATCGTGCACAGGCGTGCACCATGCTATGGTTCCTTCCTCAGGAGCCTCTGCGACTACCTATCGTGGTAGGGGCCTGCGACCTGCTTGTGGCGTTCGCATGTATGCAGACAATATCAACTGGCGCGAGCAGTATTCTCCCGAGATCACATTGTGCAAAAGACGTGCATGCTGCATAATCCTCGGTCGTTGTGGGATCTCGGACTCGTGAGCAATCAAAGCAAAAAAGTGGTCAGGCTCACATTGCAAGGGTCATTCATGCAGTTTCAGCGTCATGTGCATGCACTCTGTCAGTTTCACTTGTTCAGCCAGGCACCAGAGAAGTTCCTTTTCTTTTGGTCTTAGCAGCGGCTCAAACGATTGGGTTTTCTGTGGATCCTTCAGAAATTCCCAACCTTTCAGGCGGTTCTTTTTGGTAGCTTCTATAATCTACTTGCTGCAGGGTCGCTAGGGTTCACAATAGCCTTTTGCTATGGAACTGGCTGAGCTCTTGAAGTCCGAAGGCCTCTCTCCCGAGCTTGCCGATCTGGCAGTGGCAAGTGGGTGGAAGTCATCCACTTTCAAGCATGCTGTCAGCAAATTGGCGGATTTAGATTCTGTGTTGGGCGAAATCTTTCCGGAGAAAGATCTGACAGTTTTTCAGAAGGCCACTATTCGCTCGGTTTGGAGTAATCTGCAGGAGTCAGGAGCCTCGGGTTCTACAGCCTCTGCATCGCCTCCTGTGCCAGAGTCTCGGGAAGGATCATGGGTGGAATCTTTTGCCCCAAAGATATCAGCATCTTCAATTTCTGAAATGAAACGGAAGTATCTGGTAAACTACCCGTCGGAGATCATCAACTACTCCACTCAGCCGTCAACCAGATTGCTGAGCTTAGCATCGCACCAGCAGAACAAGAAGGATTGGCGATGGATCCCCTGGAAATATCGAATGACGGAAGAGCGAGCTTCTGAGATAATGATGTCCCGGCCCAACAAGCAACCTCGGCTTGAGGCTATCGGGCTCTCGGGGATGTTATTGGACGAACCTCCGGCTCTGGAAATCCAAGATCACTCCATGGGGGTGAATGCTATTCAGAAGCTTATGAATGTGCATGACGTGGCATTGGCAATGGTGGGAACCGCCCATCTCGCCAGGCTGAAAGGATATACAACAAAATTCATTTCTCTTTTGACTCAGAAATTCGATGCTTCATCAGGACTTCGGCCACCATCAGTCTTAGAAGCACAACAGGCAGATTGCCGCTTGTGGCAGGGCATGATCACCCTGGTCACCGACAAAGGATGGACGATGGATGATGTCCTCTACGAGTTCACAGAGGTGCGGGGCGAGATGGCCAGCCTGCTTCAAGCTCGAGCGCGTCCTCCTCCCGTCCCCAAAGGCTGGGAAGGAAAAGGCAAAGCTGTCAAGGGCTTGGGTAAGATGCTCGTGGAGTCCTATGCCAAAGGCTACGCATCTCAGGCGTCTGTCAAAGGCAAAGGGAAGGACAAAGGCAAGAACAAGGAGGCTAAAGGCGGCTCCAATATCAATTTTGTGAAGTCGATCATGGTGGGGTCTGAGTCCAAGCCATTGTGCGTGAATTGGCAATTGAGCCGTTGCAATCGTGGAAACGCGTGCCCATTCGTGCACGCTTGTGCCTTCCCGAAATCCAATGGGCAAGCTTGTGGAAGCAAGGCGCATACGGCGCTGCAGCACGAGAGTACTCCCCACTGACTTAGCCCCAATCCCGTAGGCATGCCAGGGGTGATTTCTTCGGACCCTCGCCCCTCACTCGTATCACCACAATATTCTTCGGATCACATGTCAGTGTCTTCGCAGAACGAGACAGCGTCACTTAATTTGCATTCCCAGCCGTCAAAGAGACTTCGAATGCAGCAGTCAGACCCTCAGGCAATCGGCACAGCTTTCTTCTCAGGCCCGCAGGTGCAAGGTTCTTCGGGTTTCACTCTTGTGTCAGAAATCCCGAGTTTGGGATCGTCTGTACCTCCCACGATGGGAGTTTCCCCAGGCACTCGAGAGGTGTCGGGATTCAGGTCCGCAGGCTCAGAGGCATCGAACTCCGGCGTGCAGCCGGACGGCGTTTTTGTCGCATCAGCGGGTGCACCATGCATTCATGATTTCGATTCTCTTGCAGCAGCACTGATCGCAGCAATATGGCCGGCACGTGCGGCCCCAGACCGTGCAGCAGCCTCAACTGCTCGATCGGATTCAGGTTATTGGAATTTCGGAGTTCAGGTTAGCCATAGGAACACTTTATCTAGCGTCACAACAGCCTTGCCAGGACTCTGTAAAGAACTTAACCAATTTCTTCAGCAATGTTTTCCAGGTGAAACGTGGAACTCCTTGTGCGTCAGCAGGAACGTCTTAACAACCCCACACAGGGACTCGGCTAACTTGAAAAATTCCTTCAATCTTTCGGTGAGCGTTGGAATTTTTTCAGGAGGGCGTCTTTGGGTAGAGGACCCCGCGGGTTCAATCGAGCAATTCGTCCCTGCACTTGGCAAAACCCTCCTGGGGTCGTACACTTGCACTCGCCATGCCCCCAAAAAATTCCCCTGTAATCTATGGCACTGCACAGAGCCATGGCTGGGGGATAGATGGGTTCTCACCTGTTTTACACT
The DNA here is from genome assembly GCA_905221615.1 of Symbiodinium sp. CCMP2592. Lineage (NCBI taxonomy): Eukaryota > Dinophyceae > Suessiales > Symbiodiniaceae > Symbiodinium > Symbiodinium sp. CCMP2592. Next base: position 77,484 of record CAJNDT010000852.1, read on the forward strand.
TCCTTCGGTTTCCCATTCAGGGCTCCCACAACTGGGTTTCCCCACTGTCACGCATTCGGGTTTAGCCCCACCGAAACCCTCACAGCCCGAACCGTCTGCCGTGCAGGCGCATTCGACAGCAGTCACGCCTCCAGCATGCACCGAGCATCGACCGTCTCCAATCGCAGGTTCCCCAATCAACTGGGGCAAAGCCTCGCCTTTCGGATTTACCAATCATAGCTTGAAGGTAGTCCCGGACCCCCCTAAGCAAATTCCTCGAGCCACCGCCATTCCCATTCCACAGCAGATGGGGTCAAGGATTTTCTTGGATATTTGTTCGGGTCTAGAAAAGCCTCTGTCGCTAGCAGTCGCTGCTCTTAGCTTGCCAGTGCTGTCCATTGACATTCTTTTGGACCCAACTATGGATATCTTGAACAACGACTTCTTCGAGCAACTTCTGTTTATCTGCGGTTCCGGTATAGTGGGGTATTGCGCCTCCTCACCTTGCTGTTCGGAGTATAGCCGTTTGAAACTTCGGGGTGATAAACCATACCCCATCCGTACACCGCAATTTCTTGAAGGGCTTCCAGACATCCCCGCAGAAGCCCAATCCCGCGTTCAGGAAAGTCACGAGATGCTCTCTCGAGCGTGTCAGTGCGCAAAAGTCGTGCACGCTGCAGGGGGCCACTCCCATGTGGAGCAACCTTCAGGAGCTATGTCGTGGGAAGAACCGTGTATGCAAAGCTGGCTTCATGCAGGTTCTGTCGTGCTCGTTCTGTGTGCTGCATGTGCTTTCGGGGAAAACTGGCAGAAGACATGGCTTTTTGCCAGTAGCTTCAAGACACTCGGTCTCATGGGCCAAACTTGCTCGCACGGACGAGATGCTCACCCGGTGATGCAAGGTCGCTCTGTCTCAGGCGTCTTTCGGAGCAGATCCACAGCCAAATATCCGCAACCCTTGGCGGAAACCTTCGCATTGCACATCAGACCCCTACTCTCGGGCGATTCGGGAGATCACACCATAGCCTCAGCCTCAGCACTGATTCCGGTGAAGGATATTCAAGCAGAGCCCTGGGTTCTCCATGATGGGGCAGGGCGTCACTCTTGTGGTGACTGGAGCAGCCCGTTGTGTTCCGACAAGCTTAAACCGCTTCGCACATACCTGCTCAGTTGTGTCGCTCGCCTGCAAGGGGACAAGCGTCTTCTTGCAAAAGCAGCATGGCCCAGCCCTGAACCATTATTTACACAGTCTGAGGTTTCTGAAGTTAGGCAGGGTTTTCTTGCAAGCTTGGGGTTGCAAAATAATGAACAAATGTGGCACATTCGAGAACACCAGCCCTTGGCTCTCCACGTCTTGGAGAAACTTTCGAGCATATGCGGTGATCCAGACATCAGCTTGTTCCCAAGTTTACAGAACGGGGTCCCTACAGGCTACAACAACGACATCCCGCCTTCTCACTGCTTTTGGCCAAACCAAAAGTCTAACGTTGAAGATGTCCCGTTGTCAATCCACATGCAGAACTGGCGCTCGGCATCGGTCGAGCCCTCAGTCACGCAAGCGCTCCTGGATGAAGAAATCAATCAGGGTTTTTGCTACAAGTTCCAAGGGTCGTTAGCCGAAGCCAAGGCCAAGTGGCCAGCACTTGCAATAGGAAAGCTTTCAGTCGTTCGCGCTCCAGGGCGTGCAGAGAGATTGGTACTTGACAATTCAGTCTGCGGCACGAACGCAAATTGTGATGTCCCAGAGACTCAACACATGCCGTCTGCCAGAGATGTTGTCAATAGCTATCCACTTCGCGAATGTAACGCTCGGCAATCAGCCATATCCTTGGACGTAAAATCAGCCCACAAAAGGGTTTTCGTTACACCGGCCGAGCATGGTTTGCTAGGGTTCTCATGGGATGATGCTTTGTACTTCTACCGCGTTGCACCTTTTGGTGCAGTCTTCGCCCAGCACTGGTGGGGCAGACTTGGATCGTGCATCCTTCGCATTTTGCATGTGCTTATCTTCATCAGCCACACGGGTCACTTATTTGTGGACGATTATTTGTTCTCGCAACTGGCAGCGATCATGCCAATGACAGGGGCTATGATTTGCCTGTTCTTTCAGGTCATTGGCCTTCCATTATCTTGGCGTAAACTTCAACTGCATAGTCGGGTCCAGTGGATAGGTTGGGACTTTGATTATACAGCGGGGGTAGTCTTGTTGCAGGAGCAAAAACGTCTCAAGTTGTTGGGGATGGTTCAGGATCTTCAGCGAAAACCAAAACTTTCCAAAAAGGATCTTGAACGTTTCGTTGGCCTGGCCCTTTGGGCTTGCCACCTGTTCCCTTCCATGAAAGCACTCCTTCATACATTTTATCACGACCTGTTCAGTCCAGCGGCGACGAACTACTCGATATCGCCAGAGGTATGGCACCAACTTCGAAACCACCTTACAGAGGATCTCAAATTCAAATCCACCCCGCCAGGTACCGCCATTCCGCTTCACTCTACACTGCTATCGGTGCGGCACCAAAAACTGCAAGGCCTTTCAGATCTTGCCAGTGTTCGCATTGGTGGGTCCAGTTCACACGCCTTTGGAACTCCATCCTGCAGGGAGCCCAGACGCCGATGCAATGGCGTCGCGGCCTCGTGGCATTGTTACCCAAACGGGTAACGTCAACACGCCCGATCGGGCTTCTTCAGGTTGCTTGGCGCATCGGCGCAAAATGTCTTTGCAAACGTTTAAGAAAATGGATCCTCTCCTGGGTCAGCCCGAGTGCTTTCGGCGGGGCTCCGGGATTCTCAACCGCAGACGCACACCTTCGAATTGCTTCAGCCCTAAAAAGGCAAGTAAACTCTTTTGTCGTGCAAGATTTAAAAGGCTTTTTTGATTATGGTCGTTGCGTCTGGGACGGGGTTCGGGAACCATAACGAGGGTTCAGGGTAGGTTCAGCCCCCAGACCATGGATTTCAACGTTTTTGTACCGTCCGTTTGAAGCCTGTCATTTCTGGCTTTGGGCCTCCCCGGCTGTCAAAATTAGTTGATTAGTTCAAAGTTGAGAAGCTCAAAGACCACTGTTTTTTTAAAAACCATTTTTTGTTCTAGTTTGCAACTGGGCTGCTAGTGGTTTGGCCCGAATAGGTGCTCATGTGCAATTTCCATGTATGCCTGAGAGGTACAACTGCTGCAAAATACACATTGTCACCTTAAACCCTATACCCTAAACAAAGCACGGCAAAACGGCTTCAACAACACGTTCGAATGTCGGCCATGGCATGCAAAAGCACGACAAAACAGCTTCAACAACACGTTCAAGGTTTAGGATTTAAGGTTAGGGATGCCATGACCGACTTCTTAGAGCTGCCTACTACTTTCGGGTTGTCTCGGAGCGGCCGGAACGAGGACCGTAGCAAGAACACGCACAAGCTGCCGAAATGGCTGCTTCTGTACGTGGTCACACCAGAGGCTGTCGGCCACGATGCAGAAGTGCGTTTGGCTTGCAGAGCCACACGGGTCGTGGAGCACGTTGGCGAAATGAAGCCAACGGATGCCCACGAATGCCAGATTTGGTTTAACAACGGCGTCAAAAAGAGACAACGAAAGGGTGAGGTCTCGAAAACACAAAGTATGTCTTTTTGTGCCTGGAAGCTTGACAGAGTCTTCAGGTTCCGGGATCCTGTGTGTGTAGAACGATCACAAATTGCTGGGAGACAATTGCAAAAAGTCAGCAACGTCAGTGCGGATATTTGGCATCTGTGCACGGCTTCGAAGGGCTGCCAACTGATGCCATCTCTTCCCGATGAGAAACGGTTTTCAGACTTGTCTCCGGCGAAAGGGTGGCTTGTGCAAGTTCCAGGGCTTATGGCGTTGCTTGGCTGTGACACCATGCCCTCCGACCCAATCTTGTGGACCCCAGCATCTGTGGCAGCCAGCCTGCATGTCACTGTTGAGAAGGAGTCACCTTCTCTTCTTGAGGCAGCAGAAGCTGAGGCCGAAGCTGGAGCAGCTCTAGCAGGGCGGGTCGCGGGCCTGAGCCTGCAACCGATACAGGAAATCCACACCATCCGATTGACTTTTGCGCTTCAGAATAGCTCAGATCTTCCTGTAGTTGTGAACTCAGTGACTCGGTTTTTAGGCCCCTTCATAGGGGACCCGGATCCGACAAAGCTAGCAGCAGCGATGGCCTCTATTCCCGGGCGTTACAAGCTTCGCTCCGGGATGCTTAAACTAGACATGTTGCACATGCTTTTCAGGCGAAGCGTCATGCAACAAGGCCTCACTCAGCAGATGCGCACAGCCCGATACCTCAGCATGGATGCTTCACCTCAAGGCGGGTATGAGTACTTGTGTATGACGGAGGAGGTAATGGAACGTAGTCAACCCGTCGTCCTCCCCGAGTGTCCATTCAGCGGCTTCACCTACACACAGAGATTAATGCCCATCATGACATTAGCGAGGGGAGAGACTAGGACATTCGTCAAGGCACAGAGGCTGAAGCATGCAATCTGCTTGGAGAGTTCCATGAAGCATCTGGATTTGTACAGGTCACAAGTGAAGGGGTGGGTGAGTGATCAAGGAACAGAGAAAGCTGTGCCTCAGACATTTCTCGGTGATTCTGCACATTTGCAAGATATGACTTCCAGCTTGCAAGATGGTAGCCCCACTTTGGAGGCGATGCTGGCATCCAGCAAGCAATCGTTTCTTTGGAACAGTTTGCGGCACCCCGGGTATCTTCACATCATGTTCAATGCCTTAGAAGAAACTTGCAAAGGCTGCCCTCGATGGGAGGTTTTTGAAAAGCAGCTGAGCAGTGTTTCCAAACTGCTGACGAATCGCTCCTATCGCGAGATAGTCTTGTATCGCATGATGTCTGAGGCTACTCAGCAAGAGAAGCAGACAGTGCAAGGCTACCACGGCGAACTCCTATCATGGAGATGGGAGAGCTTGCATCATACATTGCGGCATTATGTGCACGTGCGACCGGTTCTGCAGAAGTACCTGAACCCCGAAATGCTTTCTTCGGAGGCCGGTTTCATAGACCACCTGAGTGCTTTTTTGTCGGATCCATGGCACCAGGGCTACGTAGAGTGGGCATTGATGTTTTCCGGGTTTGTGCAGACGTGGGCCCATTGGCTTGAAGGTTGTTTCTGCCACGAGGAACAGCTTCAGCAAGCCAAGACTCGCAAGGCCCGGGACAAACTGAAGTGTCCATGGAAGGGTCGCCGTACTTCCGTGCTCATTGCTGGGTGCAAGGATCGGATGTTGCAAGCTTTGCAAAGTCACGGAAGTGCTCGCTTCACAGAGGCCATGCTCGAGTTGCCGCAGGAGGTTTCAGCCGCCATGGTTCTGATGAACTCCCAAGCTCGAGACAAGTGGTCAGCTGTGCTGTCACAGAAGACGTCTTACCTTGATCATGTGCCGCACAAGTTGGCCGGTGCTTTCGCTCACCTCGCCGATCCTGGTCGCTACTCTTTGTCAGGAAGCAAGCGCATTGTGCAGGAATGCTTTGCAGAGTATGCGACTTTGAAGTCCCAAGGGCGAACAACCGCTCTCCTTTCAGGCCTTTTTGAGCGAAGTGGGATGGGCGAGACGGCGGACCAGCTGTGGGCATATGCCAACAGCCCAGACACCAAACAGCTGAGAGACTTCCCCTTGGCTTGGGTGGAGGTTCAGGAAAGGGCCTTTTGCACGAATGTAGAGCGGATGACGGAACGGCAACACGTCTTGGTTAAGATAGCAGGCCACAGGACTTTGAGGTTCGCAGGCCCTGCCATTACCTGTGTGCGTGCCCGGCGAGATCAGCTGCAGCAAATGATCGACGACCCCCAAATGTGTGCTTTCTTGGTTTCGAACTGGCGACGTCGTACCATTTTCAGAGAACTGCTTGAACACGTGATGAGTGCCAAGGATTGCAATAAATCCAGCTTTGCTCATCGTGTGAGCCGTATCTACGGCTACGACGAAAAAGACCATTTCCTTGATGAAATGGAAGAGGAAGAGAAGTCTGGGTTGGCCCTGGGGAATGCCGTGGCGGGGGCATTGAGAGACGTGGGTTCTGTGAGACCTGACTTGGAGAAGCAACAGTGGATGATTGTTGATTTCATCAAGAGCCAACTCCCCACTGGCACCGTGTTCTCTCTTCCTGAGTTCCTGTTGGGGAGTCTGCTCGGCGAACCGCTGCCGGAGTCTCAGGAACAACACGGTCCTCTGGACTTGGAGGGCTTTGCCGATTCATTGTTGCCAGGGGACATTCCAGAGCTTGTTGCTAGAGAACATGTCTTTTGCTCTGTGCTGGATGCTTGGCCAGAGCGACGGACCGAGGTGCAGACTCTGACAGCCATTGGTAACGACCGCAAGGGGCACATGAACGTCGTTCATTTTTTGAATGTGAATCTTAGCAATGCTTCACAGCCTGTGGTGTCCTATAAAAATGTGCAACATCGAACCCTGGATTTCAGTCATGTTGCGACACTGCCCTTTCTGAAGCTCTTCTCGTCATTGTGCCACGTTTGGGGTCCTCGCTGCACGTCCTTCAAGGTGGAGGTGCTGCCACTGAGGGACCAGGCAGCAAGGATGTTGTCTGAACCGCCTCTGACCTTGCCGCACTTCACGACCGACGACGACATGCTGGCCGATCTAGCCGGGCAAGCAATCGAAGACCAGGAGTTGCGTCTCCGTGAGCCAGGCGATGGCCCAGACGTGGGAGCTGGGCTGTCCAGTCCCCAGGAGGAGAGCATGCTGAACCAGTTGTTGAAACACAGGGCTATAGGGGATAAGTTCGTCGAGTCTTCTACCTTGAAAGAGTACCACGGCCGAGCTGTTCAGAGCTTGGTTGAGAAGGGAGTAGTGCAGGTTCGGTGGGATGATTTCGGCGAGTCATCTCTGGCTATCAGCAGCGATATGAACTTGTCCACGTTGCTGCTCTTGACAGAGCCTGAAGTTTTCGCTGTTCACAAGCAAGACCTGAGCAACCCTGCAGGCCGTAACAAGGTCGGATGGTTGAGAGGACTCTTGGTCAAATCTTGGAAGCCTACGGGCAAAGACAAAGATCCAGAGTGGAGAGTCAAGGGCAGCCGGAAGCTGCTGCCTGCCAACCTTCTGGATTCCTGTGAGCCTCACCTTGTTTGTTTGGCACTGGAAGACAGCATTTGGCAGAAGCCTGGCGATCTGCGAAGGATCTGTCATGGCGGCAGTGCTGACTACTACCAGATGCTACTAAAAGCACCGGACTTGACAGGTGTCCAGGAATGGACAGTGCAGCAGTGCCGTGAGTTTCGGGACAAGAAACGAAAGGCAACACGTAGTGCTCCACGTCATACTGGCAGCAGGGCGAAAGCAAGCACCCAAGAGCCATTGCGACTCGCTCTGGAGCTTCCCGTTGAGCCTCGCGTGAAATGCCGGGTGGCGGGGCTCGAAGATCTCGTCATCTATTTTGACAATTTCACACACCAGAGCGGCCACCGTCGTGCTTTCTGCCAGTGTTTGCAGCATGCCGATTGCAGACGATACACCTTTGTGAAAAATCACAGGGACCAGGATGAGGCAGTTGCGTGGCTCTTAGCATGGGCTTCCCATGGGCCCCGTTTCGATGATGCAGAACAGCATGTGAAACACAACCCCAGTGACACTGCTGTGCAATCCATGGAGGAAAGGCAGCGGTTGGGGGTCTGACCCGGCAGACTGCTATACCAGTCTGAGGGGTCACAGCCTGTCAGGTTCGCCTTCGGCAGATTCTCAGAGCCGGTCGTTCTGTAAACGAAGAGAAAGAGAGTAGTGACTGCTTGCAGCCCGAGAGTCTAGGTTTTGAGCGGAGTTTGACAACAGCATATCTTGTCTGAGCCTTTTGTTTGTCTTGTCATTTATTTCTCAGAGATTCTCGGACACCCAGAGCCTCCCAAAAACAGTGCGTTTGTGTGGGCCCGAAAACCCCAGTGCTTCTGTATGGGTCTGGGTAGGGTCTGTGCCTTGAAGTGTGTTTGATGCAGTGTGACATCCGCAGCATTTTTTGGCTCATTCGATGGGCTCTTTGAAGGGCCTCCTGGAGCGGATGACCAGGCAGGTGGGCTTGGTTCTCCAAGTGTATAAGATGTTCAAGTGGGGTCTGGCAGTTGTTTTTATGTTATTTTAAAGGAAGTCATCGTACAGTAGGCGAGGTTGGTACAGGCCGTGCAATCGGCGCTGAGCTGGCCTGGGAGTGCCTGGCAGCGGGCGGGCTTGTTACCGTGCAGTCGGCGCTGAGCTGGCCTGGGAGTGCCCAGCAGGGAGCCCGGGCAGCTCGGCGTGCAGGCGGCGGTGGCGGCTCGTGGTGGTGCGAGGACTCAGAAGTGAGGTTGAGCAAAGCACCGTGCAGTCGGTGCTGAGCTGGCCCGGGAGTGCCCGTCAGTGGCGTGCAGGCGGCGGTGGCGGTGGGGCCGAGCACACCGTGCAGTCGGCGCTGAGCTGGCCTGGGAGTGCTGTCAGGGCGCCCGGGCAGCTTGGCGTGCAGGCGGCGGTGGGGCCCGTGCCTAACAGGTCTTCTGCATGCCCGTGTGTAGCCTAGCTATAAGTTTAATTAAGATAGAACTACGTCGAGCGAGCCGGAAATGAGCATTTCGTAAAAGATACCCTGTTCGCAGGTTGGTTGCAGCACCGCCGCCACCACCACCACCGCAGGCTCCCGCGAAGAAGCTTGTGAGCTCGGAGTACTACAGCAGCAGCTACGAGAACGAGAGCGAGCCCGAAGCACCCAAGAACAGTGCTGCTGTTGTTGAAGTGGCGGAATCCACGGCAGTGTCTGTGGATTCAGGGGCCCATCCGGAGCCAAGGGAGAGGGACCCAGAGGCGTCGGATAGTGAGAAGGGTGTTGGCCACAAGAGAACCCCGAGCCGCGGTGGCCGCAGCCGCAAGAGAAGCCCGAGCCGTAAAGACAAAAGCCGGGGCCGCAGCCGCCGCAGCCGCAGGACCAAGACTGCGACACGGAGCCACAGCCGCAAAAGCCGCAGTCGGCGCAGCCGAAACAAAACAGCACGAAAAGACAAAAAGCTGGAGCGGCAGCGGCACAAGGACAAGAAAGCAGAGAAGACGAAGTCGAAGTCGAAGGCTCCGGCTCCAGCGAGGGACGAGACGCCTGAGCCGCCTGAGCCGGAGCCAGCTCAGGCAAGCAATCAGGCGGCAGAAGAGCCACCGCCGCCGCCAGTTCCGGAGACAGCCCAGAAGCGGCGGAGCAAGGACGGTCCCTATGGCCCCTATCCTGGGGTCGCTCCCTTCTACATATCGAAGCTGCCGGTCTGGGACGTCCGTGGAGCGGACGAAAGGGTTCGATGTCCGGTGTGCTGGTTGACGAAGCCTCGCAATACCCTCTATCTGCATTTGCTTAGCAGCAGTGCTTGCTTGGCATATCAGAAGAACGAGAAGCCGAAAAAGGATTACAGCTGCCGCTTTTGCGGCAAATCCTTTTTCCAAGAGGCGGACAAAGATCAGCATGAACAGGGCTGTGGGTCGCAACGACCAAACGAACCTCCGGAGCGGCCGGTGCGGGCGCCGGAGCGGCCGGTGCGGGCGCCGGAGCGGCCGGAGCGGCCGGAGCGGCCGGAGCGGCCGGAGCGGCCTCAGCGACCGGAGCGGCCTCAGCAGCGACCGGAGCGGCCTCAGCGGCAGGAGCGGCCTCAGCGGCAGGAGCGGCCTCGCGAGCGGCAGGAGAGGCCTCGCGAGCGGCAGGAGAGGCCTCGGGAGATTCGCTCGACTCGAGGGAAGGAGCGGCATCGAGATGAGACTCCCGAGAGCAGTCGGTCCCGCCAGAGCCCGATCCAGCTCCGCAGCCGCAGCCGTGGCTCCCTACTCTCAGCACGGCGCTCCGGCCCCAGCTCTCGAGTGGACTCGGAGGACCGCAGCGAAAGGCTTCAGACTTTTGGCACACAGGCGGCGCCAGCAGCTGAGCCACAGGCAGCTGCGACCACGTCTGAAGGTGCTGGTGAATCCGGAAAGCTGCGGGTCTTCGAGAGGCTGCTGGCCTTGGGCGAGAAGATCCTGTAGCCGCTTGTAGGTTTCACTTGGCAGTGCAGCGGCAGTGAGCTCGAGCTCGAGTTTCATGAGTCGGTGAGCTCCCTGAAAGAAAGTGTGCATTCCCCCCTATATACCTTTTAAATTATTAGGTACAGGGTGATACATGCTTAAAGGTGTGTTTTATCCGGGAGCCACCGTGCCAATGATCTCGGCTTGGGTTTTGTGCAAAGGCGATTTCCCTCGAAGAAGGTTTGCAGTGCTGCTTCAAGCTTAGATATCATTTATAAGGTGTGACATGGATAAAGATGTTGTACTCGGGAGATGCCTGCCTGTCCTCACCGCAACGACACTCCGTTGCAGCCGCCAGCAACAGCCTGGGAGACTTGAGAGTCCTTCGGAGTTGATCTTCAGAGCTGCTAGTTTGTGAGCTGCAAAAGTCTTGAGTTGTTCCAACCTATGCCTCGTTCAAAGCCGGGGTGTAGAAGTTTTTCAGCTGCTTGATAAACCTTTGTTGTGCAGTTGTGCAAGCATGTTCTGTTTGAAGTAGCATAGGCCTCCAATGATAAATCATGCTGGTGAATCACTCGCGATGTGTTGCTAGAAGCGCAAAACTCTCCAATGATAGGCTGCGACTCTTTCTTTGAATCATTAGGCCATCAAATGTGCATAGAACACTGCATGTGCACAAAGATTCTCCTGCCATGTGCGAGCCGACTCTTACTTCGCATGGTTCTTATGTATTGCATCCTTTCAGTGCAACCAAAGCCAGTATCCTGGTGTGTCGCGCCACCCGTGTCCCGCCCGTGTCCCGCCCGTGTCCCGCCGGTGTCCCGCCGGTGTCCCGCCGGTGTCCCGCCGGTGTCCCGCCGGTGTCCCGCCGGTGTCCCGCCGGTGTCCCGCCGGTGTCCCGCCGGTGTCCCGCCGGTGTCCCGCCGTGTCCCGCCGGCGTCCCGCCGTGTCCCGCCGTGTCCCGCCGTGTCCCGCCGTGTCCCGCCGTGTCCCGCCGCCGGTGTCCACTGTTCCGTCCCTTTTCATAGCGTTTCCTGCTTGTTTCCAGGCCCGGGGTGTCCCTCCAGGTGTCCGGCCGGACGCCCGGAGTGTCCGGCCGGACGCCTCCCGTGTCCGGCCGGACGCCTCCGGAGGCTAGTTTTTTGGTGTTTTTGTCACCTGGTGTCGTTGTCTGTGTTTTTTGTTCTTTTGGTTACTTCGGGTTAGTTTTTCCGTGAATGTTGATGCTCGTGTCAGATTTGATATTCGTTGTGTTCACACCACATCAGCTTTGTAGTCTTTGTAGCATTACGTGCATGTCCAAGCATGCACGGGCACTGTGTGCGTGAAGTGTGGCTGTTCTGGGGGCAACGACGTGAGGTCTTGAGCTGCAGGTTGTTCTTCTCTCAAGCCAGTATCTCCAGCGAATTCACAGACGCACGCCTCCTCCCATAGTCATGGGCAAACGAGGTCGTCAAGCGACACCATCCCCTGCGAGAGAGCAAGGCGGCAACGAGAGCAGTTCTGGGAGCAATGGGGGGAATGACAGAGCTGAGAGGTCCAGGTCTCCAGTTCCGCCGCCCCCCACCTGGAAATGGTGCTGGAAAGTAACAAACGGAGTCTGGTGGTGGTTGTGGTGGCGAGAATGAATCAGGGCCCGCCACCTGAGCCACCACAAAGACGAAGCATGAAGACTCATGAAGATGTCCATTTGTGGTTGCCGCCAGTTGCCGGTCTCTTCAGTTTGCTTTGTGGTTCGAAAGAACTGCAGCACATTCTAAGAGCATGGCCGGGTTTGCGTTCAAACCCTTGCATCGACAGAATTTCGTTTGCTGCAGAGACAAGAGAAACACACCTGGGAAATACTGTGGGGTTTTCAGGTCGCTTCAGATTTGTTTAAGGACGAGGTCAACGAGTCGCAGTCTGGGGTGTGGGTTTAGTGTCTTGCTAGGATAACGAAAATTTGTGATTCCGGGTCAGTCAGCGGCAGCTCCTATGATAAAGTGAGGATTTCTGCTGCACATGCTGCAGTGCAGATCAAACAATTGTTGCGCACAGCAGCCATTTGCTCACAGAGTCTCCCCGTGTCTCCCCTGCCTTTGGCATGGCTTCCGCACAAACTAGCCGTGCGGTGTCCTTAGAGCACATGCTTTACAAGCTGGGCGGCCCTTTCCGGCTGCTGTCACGGCCCTTGCGGGTCTGTGAACCCTGTATCGGCATCGGCGGACTCCGTCGTCTGATTCTGGCTTGCGGGGGTCAGTATGAAGCGACCGCAGGTTACGATTCGGATATTGCCTTAGCGGCTTTCTACCGCAGCCTGCAAAAGCACGAACCTAGTGCGGCAGGGGATACCTTGGCCAAGGTTCACATCGGCCCATTGCAGGGGGACATTCTGAGTCTCTCCCTGCTCGAAATGGAAACCTGTGAAGCCTTGGTGGGAGGGCCTCCGTGCCAGCCCTGGTCGGCATCCGGAGAAAAAGCCGGCTGTCAGGATCCCCGTGCGGATGTAATGGACCAGACCATCACCATGGTCATTGAGCAGGCATGGCGAGGTCAGCTATGCATTGTGGTCCTAGAGAACAGCAGCCTTCTGCTGACAAGTCCGTTCCTTGCTGAGATCATGAGGCGGTTGGAGATCTCGGTACCCTTCTTCCACTGGGAAGTATGCAAGAGTGATCTCTCACGAATTTTCCCACAGTCCAGGGAGAGATGTTGGTTGCGAGGAATGCGTCGGGATGCAATGCTAGCATCCAAGCTGCCAGCACCGTTGCAGATGGAAGACCTGGGAGGATATGTCCCTCTACAGAGCTTGCTGGACACTGGGGTGCAGCCATTTAACCCCATCAAACTCAGCAAGAACCAACAGTGCAACCTGGTTGCTTACATGGAACAAGTACGGATTGATGCTGCCAAGGGTGCTGCAGGGCAAATTGCTTTGTTCGAATTAGACAGGTGTCCCTTGAAAGCTTTCGGGGAGAAGCTGATGTATGACCGCTGCATGGCTTTGCGAACAACAGGGCCTCCGATTTTCATGGTGGTGACCAGCGAGGTTGACAAACACTGGTCGGAGCACACACTGCATCGTTTCCTCTCCTTGGAGGAAAGATGTAAGATCCAAGGCCATGAAGGGAGTTTGGCCCTTCACTTTCCAACAAAGGCGGCTTTGCTCAGGGGCACGGGGAATGCTTTCCACCCGTTACACCTGGCCTCCATGCTCATGCCCATGGTCCGAGAGGCATATCTCACCGGTGTGTTGAGCCCGGCTGGTCCCAACAGCCTGTCCGACCAGCAGTTGCTTGAGTTGTTGCCTGGGGCAGAGGAATTGTTGGCCGGGTCGCTTTGCTCGGCAACAGAGGCTCTGAACATTTGCCACAAAACCCCACAACAGTTCGGCCTTGATGGGGGGAGATCACAGACTCCCGCCACGACACCCGGAGAGAAAACCTCACAGCAGTTTGGCCTTCGTCCGGGGAGATCACAGACTCCCGCCACGACACCGGTAAAGAAAACCTCGCAGCAGTTTGGCCTTCGTCAGGGGAGATCACAGACTCCCACCACGAGACGGAGAAAGAAAACCTCGCAGCAGTTTGGCCTTGATGGGGGGAGATCAGAGACTTCCGCGACACCCGGAGAGAAAACCTCGCAGCAGTTTGGCCTTGATGGGGGGAGATCAGAGACTTCCGCGACACCCGGAGAGAAAACCTCGCAGCAGTTTGGCCTTGATGGGGGGAGATCAGAGACTTCCGCGACACCCGGAGAGAAAACCTCGCAGCAGTTTGGCCAAGATGGGGGGAGATCAGAGACTTCCGCGACACCCGGAGAGAAAACCTCGCAGCAGTTTGGCCAAGATGGGGGGAGATCAGACCCATTGGAAGAGCTTTTCTTTTCAGATGGCGAGGCGTTCTCGGAGTTCGTCAAGACTCCACCAAAGACTGTGCCACGGACATCCAACATCAGGACAAGACTGCGAGGCAAGCAATCTCCTGCGGCTACAGTTGTGGTAGGTGCAAAACCAGCCCAAACGTGGCCTGCAGAATTTTTGCGGAAGCAGCCGAGTCGGATCTTGGTGCTAGACTTGGCCACCCCTCAGAAAGGCGCCAAGAGAAGGAGGGACTCTTAGACTCTTAGCTAGAATTACAATTGCACAGTGCAGCCTATGGCAGTTTCTGGTCGAACCTGATGACAGGCTTGACGGCCATGGACCTAGTTCTAATTTTCATAGTTCTCTGTGTGCACAGTAGAGTGCCGGTGGCCGGTGAAGCTTGCCAGTGACGTGCTACTCTGTTGCATGATCATAGGTTACAGACATGAGGTTTTGTGAGTAGGAAAGCATCATGCCGAGCCAGGCCTGGTTTCACTGGTACCTTCTAATTGGTTACGTGATTAGAGCAATTCGAATGCATGCTCCTCGAAATACTTCGCAGGAAATTTGGAGAGTAGCTGACTACATGCAGGCCCATAAACAGGTTTGTCTCTCGTGTTCCTCGGATGCTTTTCGTATGGTTTTGTTCTTCTTCGTGCACATCCGGAACCCATGCTCTTGGCTAATATAGCCATATTCAAGAGCATCACAGCTGCCCTGTTGCACTCCGGCACGTTGAGCAAGGAACCATGGCAGCTGCCCCCACACCGTCGGCACCCCTCGTGTGTCAAAAATGTCAGGAACCCACGACCATGAGTTGCAGCTCGGCAACGGGCCGCAACCCGTTGCTTCGAGCCTGTAACGGCTGTTTGGCGACGGAACGATGGTTGACACGTGCCAGCGCCAGACCGAAAGTGGGCAAGACTGAGACCGAGCAGGACAAGGAGCGGCGGTTGTCCGCCATCCAGGTGAAAGAGGACCTCAAGAAGAAGTCCCCAGAAGAGCGAGCTCAATGGTATCAAGGCCAGAAGCTGCAGCGTGCCCAGGAGGAGCAGTCCAAAAAGAGGACGTTCTCGTCCGCGGCGGGATCTGTCGAAGACGTCCGTGAGAAAACCAGTATATCGGACGATTTGGAGCAGTTCGTAACCTTCCGCACCTGGGCACAAGAGGAACTCACCCTCAAAACGTTCTCGTCTCTTGCAGAGGCCAAGGTGGCCTGGGAGAAGAAAATCAAAGACCCGAACACGAGGACCATGCAGAAGCATGGTGAAACACTCATGTATCAATTCCGGGGAGTGGAACTGAGAGGACGTGATTCCCACGGACTGCGAGCGGGATTGAGACAGCGCATGGACATCGGCTCCCAGGAAGACCTCGACGAGTATCACGAGGAGAGCGGGAGCAGGATGAAGCGAGCTCGCCAACGGTTGGATATTGAGACTGCGGCCAAGTTCGAGGCCGGGGAGGCCGAGCTGGAGAAGCCGGTGCCGCTTTTGACGGTGTCCAAGGACATCGGCCAGCTGAAAGAAATCGAAGAGAGCAGGGACGAGGAGCTGCTTTCCCTTGCCACGAAAGTTGCAGCAGAGAAAAAGGCCCAACAGGCCTTGAAGAAAGAGGAGCAGGACAAGAAGCCCAAGAGTCTCCCACTGGAGAAGCTCGCCTTCGAGGCGTCTCGAAAGAAGGCCATCCAGTCCATGAGCGACGTGGTGCTGCGGTTGCGCAGCAGCCTGACGGCTCAGGACACGGAGCTGGGCAAGACCCTGGAGACGGAGAGCCAGGATCTGCGAGACGAAAGGAGCGACAAAGTGAAGGAGATCGAGCAGCTGCTTGCCTCTGTGCAGGAGGCAATGCAAGCGAAGGACCTTGAGTGGAAAGAGTGGGAGAACAGCACCTGCCCAGAGGATCTCGCGGAGAGCCGCGAGAAAATCCAGCAGTTCATTAAGGGCTACCACACTGCCGAGCCCAAGCTGAAAACTGTCAAGGACAAGCTGACAGAACTGCGCCTTTGGCATGGTAAGTTGAAGAAAAACATCAACGACCGGGAGAAAGCAGCAGCAAAGACATCAGCCAACAAGAAGCTGTCCGGTGGTGAGAAAAACCTCGCACTTCTTGCCGCCGATCTATGCGGCTGCACCCTGGAGCCGACAGGCTCCGTGGACTACTCCTACATCGCCCCGAACTTGCTGAAGAGAAACTCCCCGCTCGTGTTCGAAAAAGCACGCAGCAGCCAGCTCATTGCGACCATCCAGAGCCTGGAATATTACAAACTGCAAAAATCCTGGGTTGCGGAAAAAATGAAGAGTGCGAACACTTCCTCCTGCACGGCGATGATAAGCAAGAAGCCGGTGGTGAAGAAGTTGGGGGATGTGTTGCTTCGGTCCTGGTCAGAGATCTACGGCGGAACAGAGGAGCGGGCCTGTCTCACGGGCATCCCGGAGGAAATGAAAGACTATTTCGTGGTCCAGTTCGGACAGCGGATGAAGAAGACTTGCAATGTTCTCTACCGCACCGATCTTAACCTGCCCACCCTGGTGGTGGTGGTGGAAGGCTGCTTGACCATCGGAGGGTTTCGCCAGCGAGTGCTCAAGGGGAGCACAGAGGCGGAAAAGGCAGCTGAGTTGGATGCCTTGAAGGCACCGGATGTCCAACGCATGGTCAACAAAGACGGCTGGGTCGTCAAGCTGGAAGCCGAATGCAGCATGGTGCTGCCTCCCGACACGGTGTTTTTCGAGATCGCAGGTGATGCAGACGTGCACACAGTGCGCCAATTGCTGGGGCGTGAATGCTTCCTGCCCTGTGCCAAGGAGTACTTGAAGGCACTCGAGTCGGCAGGGAATCTGCAGGAAGGGAGCCGAATGCACAAAATGTTGGAGTATTTGAAGATGGACGGAGCCAGCGCGAGCTGAAGTAGGGCCAAGCCCGTCAGCCAGCATGAGCAGCGGCTCACTGCAAGCATCAGCGTGATGATTGCCACGCTCGAGGTACGGTGTGCCGCCGCAGATCATGCGGGCCGAACCGAATCCCAGATCCCAGATCCCAGCTTCTTCTGATGCCATTCTCAGACTGCTTGCTGGGAATCAGATTTTGACTCGCACAAGATCCCAGCATAAGAGCAAGGAAAAACAACTTGGAAAGTCGGTTCAGTGTTTATGCGGTTCCGATTTGAGGTTCGGGGATGAGGGTTCTTCTAGTCGGGTTGGACAGTGAGGTTTTAGGGGTAGGTTTCTAAGTTAGGGTTTAGGGTTGTAGTTCAGTGCAGTGTGTGTGTGTGTATGTGTGTGTGCACATGCAGCAAATGCCACAGTCTGCAGTTGTGTTTAAGTGCTCCAGTTGTTTAGGCTCCCGGCCTGTTTCTGTGGTGCCATGAGCTCCATGAGTCTGATGGGAAAGGTGGGCCAGTCGGGCGACACCCGTGCGAACCCACCGAGTACCCCAATCAAGAAGAGATCCCGGCCGATGTTTAACTCCCCTGCGGTGGCCAGAAGGATGTTTCCTGGCCTTGCAGGTGATGATACCCAACCTGTGCCCGACACACTGCCATTCCTGACTCCGGAAACGGAGGCTTGGGCCTCTCCCGTGGGACTGGACATGCTTCCGCCCACAAGCCCCGAAACGGATCCGAACCCTGCCCCCCCCCCTTTGAAACGAAGTTTCAGACGGCAGTTCGGTGAAGTCGAGGATTTGGAAAAGGTTTGCTTGGAACAAGAGTTGGAGACTGCCGAGAGAGAGGTCAAGAGGCTGAAGGCAGAAAACCAACGATTGCAAAGCCGCGTGGACACGCTTCAAGCAAATAAGACTTACTTCCAAGGCCAGCTCCTCGAATTGAAACAGGCGCTGAACAATGCCCAGAGGAATGGCACCGGCGCCAGTACGGGAAGGTTTGGGCTTGTGAATCCAGACGGAATGCGAACACTGTTTGGAACTTCCTCTTTTCACATGGAGGATCGCATCTTCCAAACAATCCAAGTGGAGGACACTGTTGAGGATAATTAGGGGCTGGACAACATGGAGGCCCTTTTTAAAGCCCAACATGGCCAAGAGAGAGCAGCTTGCGACCCGGAGTTCGCAGATTTTGGATCGGACAACAAGTTGTGCTGCACCTTAGCCCCAACTCTTCACACTTGCTGTTCAGTTTGAGGTTTGAGGAAAGCACGGCGTGTATAGTTTGAAGCCATAGTGGCCAAGCGAGAGCAGATTGCGCCCCGGAAAACATGCTGTGCTTCAAGTGTTAATTTCGGTGTTTGGGTTTAGGGTTTAGGGTTTTTGTGTTTTTTATGTTTTGTTCTTACTGTTGCATTCGTAATCGTAGCTTGTTGGCATGTGTGATTGTATTAGACAAGGCATGTAGTATCGCTGTGGGAAAGCAGAGGCGGCCTGACTAGTATTGCAACCCTTTGAGGCTTTGATCTTGGAAACGTCAGGTTATTGTTGACAACTTTTCAGGCCCAACTCCATTCACCCTGAAATTTGGGCCAGGTACTATAAAGCCTTTTGAAAACTGCACCAACACAGAAGAGGCAGAGATGTACCACCGAAAGTTGCTTCAAACCACACAACATGGGTACACTCTGTGTCTCGTGCCCGTGAGAATTCTTTCACGTTTGCAACACGAAAGATCGAAGAAAAATGTCAGGAGGTGGGTCAACGGAAGTGTAAACCACGATGCAAAATGCACGGCACAACCAGACCACATGGGCCGGAATTTACACAAACGACTTTCCGAAAGTGGGCAGAGTGGCATTGCTGCTACTAACATACTCGAGGCACGTGTGTTTCTTCTGGGACGGGGGCATTGGTGTGCTTCGGAGATGTAAACAAAAATATAAGGTAGCGAGACGAAAACCAAACGTTCGGCCCCTGGGTGATTGCACAATGCAAAAATGCTGTTCTTTTTCAGGCACCCAGACCCCCAGTTCATAGCACAATGGATGTAAAGTGTTGCCAACGGGTGTTGGGGCTCGAACCTCGTACCGCTTTGCCCCCGAAAAGCTGGGAGGTACCCCCAACCCGGTCCCAGAAGCAACGACCATATTTTTGATCATCTTCAACTTAACGCCGTAATCCCGATCCTCAGACGGCTCGGTGCACCCAGCTGCTTGGAACACATCTTGAATAGCGTCTACTCGGGTGCCGAGCGGCTCTTCGTTGCAGGCGGATTTGCGGCCGCAGCCTGGACTCCTGTCTCACGAGGCTTGGTACAGGGGGACCCACTAAGTCCTTTATTGGCGTTGGCAGTCAGCGTGGCTTGGAGCTCTTACGTCATACAAGGCCCAATCCGAGGCCTTATGTATGTGGATGACAGGCTTCTTTGGCCGGAGCAGAGTGCCAACCCTGCCCGAGCCATTGGGCAGGCGGTGGAACGATCCACCAGGTTCGACAGAGCTTTCTACTTAGTGTGCGAACCCACCAAATGCTCTGTCATTGCAGCTCCTGGCGACACTTCCCTTCAGGACTTGGCGGAACGGCAGGGCTACATGCAGAAAACTTCGCTTGAAATTTTAGGCGTCGAAATCGACTTGTCGGGCAGCACCCCCAAGCCGCTCAGGTTGGTGCTAGATCGTGTGCTGTGGCGCCTCCGCTTCATCAAATACCTTCCCGTGCCCATCCACCGAAAAACTCAACTCATGTGGACTTTGGGGTTTTCGGCTGTCTTTTGGTGTGCTGGCGTTGCTTCCCCGGGCGATGCCGTTCTCTCCACCATCAGGTCCGAGGTCCTTGCTGCCTTTCGCAGAAGCTTCACTCCCGAGGTGCCGTACTTCTTGCAGCACTGCATGATGGGGTGGAACACAGACCCCTTTTTCATGCAAGATTACACAGCCCTTCGTCGTGTCCAGTCCTTCGTTGCACAGCGACCTTCCTGGCTTGATGATGTGCCACTCCGGGAGGCCGTCGATCCGTGGTCGGATCTGTTTCCGGTGGCGGCTGAGGCGGTCCGAAAACACAAGTGGACCATCCTTCCTCATGGCGAGGGCCTTGCCAAAACCGATAGCAACGGGTGCCGCCGAGTTTTTCGCTTTGGATTCTCTTCCTTGAAGGTCCTGCGCCAGTGGCTGGAAGAAGAATACGTGCGACAGGGCGTGCACAATGCCGGTCGCATTAAAGCTTCGCACCACAGGGTTGACCCTAATGCCGCTTCGGGTTTTAGTCTCCCTAAGCCCCCTAGGCAGGCCTGGTTTTGTTTTGCCGCGCATAGAAAAATCTTTCTTAATCCCGAAAATCTTGCGCAAAAACGTGCCGCAGTTGCAGCTGGAGCCAGTTTTTGGCACACGCACTGCGGGTCCCACCGCCCAACACCAACTGATGCAGACAAAGTGTGCATGTGCGATAAGCTTGAACCGTCGAGAGCGCACCTCACGTGGTGCTGCCCGGGCCTAAGCACATTGCGCGAGACCAACCCGGTCGTTCCTCCGTCTGACCGCGCCTCTGAAAGGCTCTTTGCCCCTCCGCTTGAGACTTTCCCTGCTGCGCCTGAGCCAGTGCCCTTGCAGCATGCACAGCTTGCCGATGCTATTCGCAATCTTCTGGCGGCAGACCAGGAGGCTCAACCGTGCATCGCCACCGACGGCTCGCACCTTGAAGACGTGGCTGGCTCTGCAATCGTTCTTCACCAGGCTGGTCGTTTCTCGACTTTTGCTTTTGGCGACGACGACGAAGACCAGTCCAGTTACCGTGCCGAGCTTCTGGCCCTCCGTGAGTTAGCCCAGACGTGCGTTGTAGCTGCCTTGGCTGGGGCACGAGGCGAAGTGTACGTCTTGGTGGACTGTCAAGCCGCGCTTGCTGCACTTAAGTCGCGGTCGTGTGCGACCCTTCAGCTGCTCGTGCAACAAATCGCCACACATCTTGAAACTTCCACCAGATGCGGTTTAAAATTGAATCTGCGATGGATGCCCGCACATGGACGTCAGGCCACTTGGACGCCAGACTTTCCCTTGCCTGTTGACTTGTGCAGACTGCTCAACGACAAAGCCGATGCCGCTGCACGTGATGTTATGCACAGGAGGCACCACAACTCTGCCCGTGCCACCTGGCATCGACGACGACGCGAAGCTCAGGAATGGACCAAGCAGGCCATCAACCTCTCAGCTCAGGCGGGCGAGGCATACCGCCAGTGGTGTGAGAAACGACGTCTTGCTAGACCCGGGAATGGGCGACACGATGACGACGACGCAGCTGCTGATGGGGCGGCGGCTGCTGGGGCCGCTTCTTCGGGCGCGGTGGCTGACGGCGCAGTGGCTGCCGGTTCGGTGGCTGCTGGTGCGGCGGCTGCTGGCGACGTGAACTGAGTGCCACCACGAGCTCCTCTGAAACACCGTGTACAGTTCGAGTGCTTGAGCCTGCTTGTAGTCTCGCTCTTTCTGTAGTGGTACTTGCTGTCTGCTCGTACTTCCGACAGGATAGTTCACAACCTCTTTGAAGCTTTCTCTAGCTTAACAAACCTAGCTAGAGTGATGTTGGCATGACATGTCGTCCAGTCTCATGCTCATGCCGACATGTCTTGTAGTAGCTGTTCTCTCACGGCGTGTACAAACTGCGACATAGTACCACTTGTTGGACCCAAGGAGGCCTCGGGACACGAGGTTGACTCAGCCTGACTTGTGACCAACCAAAGAGTTCAAAAGAGTGTTCGCATCACAGAGCTTTGGCTTCAGCAAGTAGCTCCAAGCGCTCCAAAGCGGGCAACGCCAGGGTAGTGGCGGCTAAGATTGCTGGCGGCCGGGAGGGATCCAGCCATGGCTCCTTCTTCAGGTGGCATGTCCACCTACGAATATCATATCAGAAAGAAGCTTCGGGCCATGGCGGCCCACCTCGAATGCAGCAGCGGCCCGAGCCTACCTCTCGTGCCCTCTGGAGCCTCCAAGTTGAATGTTAGTCATGTCAGGGATCACCTTTCTGGTGTAAGTGGGGACATGCGAACCATTCAAAGCTTGGTGGGCTTCATCGTGACTTACAGAGAGCGCCGCCTGCGCAAGGCGGAAAGTGATCTTCACTGCATGCTGGCTAGGGGTGTGATGCCTAGCATGCTTTGGTTCTGTGAGGGCTCCTTTGGCATTTTGCCAACGTGGGCACAGAATCCAGAAGATTACAATCAGCTGAAGCGGGAAGGCCTTGGCCGTCCCACAGGAGACGACGACGAACACGATGACATGTGCATCGACGATGTGGTGCAGGCAGTGTGCGGCCCGACAGCCGAGCAAATCACCACTGCTTTTCTTCATGCGAACCTTCAGCGAGCTGAGTGCACAAGTGATATTTCCAGTGTTACCTCAGAGCATGATTTTCATTCTCATGATGGCGAGGCTGTATACAGACCGACGGTTGAGCAAGTCACTGCAGCTTTCTTACAGGATGATTTTCGGCATGTCACATGTACTGCTGTTGAGCGCGATTTCAAGTCCTTGCAGCCGCTGCTCATGCGTTTTGGTTTGCCGGGCTACCCCTCTCAGACAGGCCGGGATTGCGATGAAGCTTCAACACAGGTTTTTCAAAGCCTGTGCGAGGCTACTCTGGATGAGGAGTTTTACTACTACAATGGGCATGATGGTTTTCATGACAATTTGCATGCTGCTTGTGGTCAGAGGTTTCCCTCAGAGCATGATTTTCACTCTGCACAGCTCCCTGGGGATGGCATCAGCTTCCAGCTTGGGCGCTTTGGGTGGCCGGGCGATGGAGACAACCAGCTCTACATCTCGGCCCCGACGTTTCTGCAGACCTTCGATCAGGCCAGTAGTGAAGGTAGCTTGTCTGAGGATCCAAGGAATTCTAAACAAGACCCGCAAAGGGCTAAGAACAATGATGCTGATAACGGCCGCCAGGTGCCCCCAAGCACAAAGGTCGAAAGAAGACCCGCTGAAGGGCAAAAATTCCCGAGATCAAGAGCCTTTCAGGCCAACCCCGAGACCCCACCGTCCAGCCTCTTGAAGGCTGCCCCTGGATTCCCTCACTCCACGCCGTGTGCTAGCCATGGCGATGTGCGCGGGAGGCTCGACGGCGGCCAGTTCTACAGCCCCGATAACATGATCGATGGCGACGCTGATGGACGTATTACTTTAAATCGTCTTCAAAGATGTGGTGACGTCAAAGGCCTTACTGACTCTGCTGATCAGTGTGGCTGCCAGTTTGACACAGCAGAATGTGTGCAGTGTCCGTTTTCCCCGGGTTCCCCCCTAGGGTTTAGGCTCTGCCCCCCCCTAGCGGGTTCTAGGGTTGCCTGCCTGGGCCTCCTCGGCGAATACACGTCTTGGGATGCCTCGCCCCTGGTTGCCCCTTTCGGGTTTAGGCCCTCCACCCCCCTAGGTGGGTTTGATTCTTGTGATGCTGCCGGCACGCACTTCAATCAGACCAACTTATGCCAAACATCATGTTCTCTCACGAGCTTTGATCGCCCGACTTGGCTGCACACAGAGGTTCCCAAGGTCATCGAAGGTCAAGCTTGGTCGAAAGACCCGAGAACATCCTGCGATGTCCGAGAACCGGCTAGGAGCGCCCTTAACATGCATCCCCGACAGGACAACAATTCTTGTGTGCCGGGCTATCCCTCCTTCGGGCTTCCCCTAGGGTTTAGGCCTCTGCCCCCTCTTGTCAGGTCAGCAACCGGCTGCCCGGGACTATGCGGCGAGGCTCTTGCCTTTGACACTGCGTTTCCCCAGGCGTGCTACACTCCGCCTGGATCCACCTTAGGGTTTAAGCTTAGCCCCTTTCAGGAGCGACTTCTTGAACTTGATCGTAGCAGGCAGCACACTGAGGCTCAGCCTGCGAACTTTCCTGTCGGGTTCTCAGACAGCCGAAATCCAGCATTTTCGTGCTTCGGCAAAAAAAATGGCCCCGTTAGAATAGCGGGGCCAGAGGATTTTGTGGTAACAGGGCCATTTTTTTTTGCGAGGAATTGTGAAGGACTTCTAGGCCAGTTGGCAGCTCAGCCCGACATCGAAGGTCGAGATTGGTCAAAAGACCCTGGAAAATCCTGCGATGTCCTAGTACCTGCCAGGAGCGCCAAACACGTTGCTTGCCCCGAGATGCATCCACATGCTTCGCATGTTAGCACAACACCGCATGTTGCATGCCCCATGCTGCACACTGGAGTCCCGATGGAAGTTGCAGGTCGAGATTGGTCGAAAGATCCAAGAAAATCCTGCCATCCCCTAGGACCCAGGAGCGCCGAAGGTGGCAACAGCAATTTTGAATTTTGTGATGAGCCAGGTGATCGCTTTGCAGGATGCGCGGAACTCCTCGGAGAACTCGTCTCTTTTCATGGCGAGAACCGAGACAAAGGCCAGGTCAGTGCAACCACTTCTGAGAACCCTAGTCGGATGAAGTTCAGCTGCTTTTGCTCTGTTGGTCGTGCTGCCTTTGCAAAACTGGGAGCTTGTTTCGCTTGCATCGGCCACTTGTGCGCAGACTTCCGCTCGCTGTTGCTGACGTTTTGTCACAATTATCTTAACGCTGCCCGTGTTGGAGAAGCATCCAACCCAGGCCCTGATACCCAGTTTGACTTGGGCAACCTGCTTGGACCGGGATTCACAGAACAGCTTCAAAATTTTATCAGGGCAGCTGTCCAGCAGGCTTTGCAGGAGGCGCTAAAGGGAATGAAGCTTGGGGGTCTTTTCTCGCCTTCAGGCCCCAATGTCTCAGGTGCTGAGGGTGCCAATCCAACTGCCAAGCCCCCACGCAAGAAAGGCAAAGGTGCTGGAGCCGTTGTGCCGACGCCCGAGACTCCAGGTGCTCCCACCCATATGCCTGCTTCCCCTGCTGACAAGGGCAAGGCTAAAGGCAAAGGCAAGAGCAAGCAAAGTGCAGCCAACCCGCGACCCACCGGGGCTGGCAAATCACAGGTGCCGAACCCAGCCACGTCGCCCGACAAGGCTGAGGGCTGGACTAAGGTTGCGAGAAAGCCGGCGGGCCCACCCAGTAAGGATGATCCCTTTGTCTTGCGCCAACAGGACTGGTCGGACCCCCTTAGTTCATTCTCTAACCTAGCACGTAATCTTGCCAACGTGAAAGATGGTGAGACCTTTCGTGGAGTTATACTGTGCCCGGGCAGGGATTTCCAAACTGCTCGCACCATCCTTGCTGGCACCACCAAATCACATGCCATCATGCTCATTGCTTTGGCGCGCGACTTTGATAAGCCGGACAACCTCGCTAAAGAGCTCAAAGTGCAAAAGGTCCCGGGTCAATCGGACCTCCGACTGTGCTTTATGGATGCCTTCGTCTTCTACTCGGCATCGGCAGGACTCAAGGCACCCACACCTACAGGGTTTTCTGCCAAGCCACAGGCTGTGACGCCTAAGAAGACCGCGGTTCTATTTTGCAAGGTGCCCCAGGATTTTACTACACCGAAAGTGTGGCAGGACTTTCTTGCAAAGCCTCAAAAGCACATTGCGCAGTGGACCGCCGGGCAACACATTTTGTGCATTGATTGCTTTGGTTGGTCCGAAGAAAAGCTTAAAGGTGGCAAGCGCCAAATTTTTGGGGCCATCAGAGTTGCTCAGGCTGATGTGGCGCAGCTACTTTCGCGATCAGGTGACCTTGGAGTTTTCCTGCAGCAGCCCCGTGACCAAACTGCCAATCAGCACGTTGAATGGATACCTCGCCTGAGTAAGACCGAGCCACATCAGGAATACCTCACCCGCGCGGTACGATCCAGGGGAGAGCTCGGCCTCGTGTGTCGTGAAGGGTCCCTTGGTTGGCGACGTGCCAATGATGCCACTTCTGCAGTCAAGAGGGTGTGGATGCTGGAACATTGCCCAAGGGAGTGGGATCTTCAGCAAGTCGCGGCACTCCTCCAAGAGCATTTTGCTGATGTCACGATGTTCCGCCAGCTCCAACGGGGCAAGTGGAAAAGCTTCGTTTTTCGTGCATCTTGCCGCCGAGGCCCAGAGTGTGACCTTGTCGCTGTCCCCATTGAGATCACTGAAAATGGGGCAAAACAGCTCTTCACTTGCTGGGCCAAGATTGCCCCTCCCAGGCAACAACCGAGCCAGCGGCGCCAACTGAAAGGGGGCGATGTGCCCTTTGTCGAGAGTACCGATGTGTTCGCTCCACAGGTTATTCCCGTGTCGCAAGCCTCCAATGAGGAACCTATGGATGTCACTGGTGATGCGCAGAACACTTCTCGCAAGCCGCCTGACCCGGCGACGGTTAAGAAGCAGCGAAAGGAGCATCGACCGGTGCCGGAAGGCACCGAACTCAAAGCACAGCCGGCTGATGGGGATTGTCTTTTTCACACCATGGCTGCTGCTCTGTTGTGGATCTCAAAATCTAAGATTGATATTCATCCCCATGAACTCCGCGCCAGAGCCGTTGCTCATCTTAAACGTCACAGTGAACTTTATGAGGCGCAGTGGAAGGCGGCAGGCCAAAAGGGACCCGAGGATCAAAAACTTGACACTTGGACCGAATATCTCGATTTGGTCGCCCAACCGGGCAAGTGGACCGGTGAGATAGAACTTCGTGCCTTGTGCAGGATCTACGACCTCCGGGCCGTTGTTGTACCGGAAGATCCATCATTTCAGGTAGCGGCTTATCACCGCAAGGCAAAGGCCCATCGCACCATTGCAATATATCACACCTCGGGACATTTTGACTTCCTAGCCCCTAAGGGAGATGCGAAGCAATACCCCGAAGCCCTCCGATCCATTGACACCGATCCCAATGGGGGTTTCCTTGTAGGGGGTGGTTCTGAATTTTCGGGGTTCTCTGGTCGTTCCAAGTGGACAGCTAGCTCATCCTCGCAACAGTTCAGCGCCCGCACCAGGCTCACGGGCAAAACCAGCAAGCCCTCCGCCAGACACCCTGATGCAGCCTCAGTCTTGCAGCAGCTTGATGGCGATACCCAATCCCAAACCGGCACGGTGTGGACCCATGCTCCCACCTCGCAGCCGCCTGCTTCATCCCAGGCCCTTCTTGATTCTAAGGTTTGTCAGGGCTCCACGTGTAATGCTGCCGATGCCGATTTTCTTGATGAGGAAACCTTTTCAGCCGGCAGCAGCCAAGCCACCACAGGCAAGCGCAAGCGCTACAAGGCACAAGTCCCTGGGGACGTCCCGCATAAAGGCTACTACATATGCAGACTTTGTGCATTTCGCACCCCAGTTGCAAATCAGAAACAACTTTCAGTTGCGCGCTACTCCCACTGCATGCGTCACCATGGTGGCGAGGGCTTGCCAGGTTTGGCCAAACGTGGCGAGCAGTACGTTGTGCAAGTGACAGATCAGGACAAAGGTCTGTTCTGGAAGTGCAAATGGTGCCGTAGCGGCATCCGCAGGGCTGTGGGGGAGGCGGCCAGCCCCAAAATCATTGCCCAAGCAATCCGAGAGCATCTTCGTACTAAACATGCTCGTAAGAATCAGGCGGCTAGGCAACAAGCCCATGTTGGAGTTTCCCACGCCCAGGCCACCAGAGTTAGGAAATGGAACGCCGCCGTCTCCAAAACCTTTGCTAAGCGCACTGACCTTTTGCACAAGGGATATGAGAGCTTCCTTTGGCCTATTTTAAAAAAGTTTCGCAAGGGCCGGCCAGACCTCCGAATCTCTTTTATACGAGCGTGGCGCTGCGGCAATTGTAAGATGTGCTTCAAAAACCTTGCTTGTGTCAACAATCATAAAACTTGCAAAGCTGTCACTGCAGCCAATGGCCGCAAACGCAAGCTTGCCGATCTTGCCAAGGTCCGCACTTGGTGCCTGAAGCACCCAAGCAAAAATACTATGTCCGAGGCTGAGACGCTTAAAATCTTTGCATTGGCCAAGCAAGCCCTCCAGGGGCGTGAGCTCCAATCGCAGGTGTGATCAGGGTTGCCTCTTGCAACCTCGCTGGAGCTGGCATCTCACGAACAGTCTTGACCCTCCAGCACTTAAAGGATTTTAATCCCGATATCATTTCCCTTCAAGAAGTTGACATTCCCAAGCGCTGTGCGGCAGCATACGCTAGGGAATGGAGAACCCTTGGATGGCAAATCGTCTTGGCAGCAGCCGAGCCACACTCAGGATTGCACAGGGTTGCCGTTGCTTGCCGCATTCAGTGCCGCCCCGTCAGCCTGACAACTGAAATTGCGAGGACTCGCCATGCAGCCATTCTCGTGGAAACCCAGGCTGCACACACCCGCCGACCTCTCCTCATGGTTGCTATTTACGGGTTTTCGGGGGATCCTCCCACCACCAACCTCATGGTGGATGAGCTCGCGGCTGCGTGCTATGCATTCCGAGGGCCACACATTCTGTTCGGTGATTGGAACATGACTTCAGAAGAAGGCTCGATACAAAATCACTTGATGTCCGGAGCCCTCAGGTCCATGGACGATCCCTTCCCCATGGAGCTATGCTGCACAAACCCGGGCCGAACGCGGCGCATAGACTACGGTTTGAGCGATCCTTCGATCTTCCCCACTGAGCTGTGGCACCATGAAGGTTTATGTGATCATACCACCGTAGGCTACTGCCTCAACCTTACGATTAACTTTTCAGGTTTTGAGCTCCCCCCTAGGGCCAAAATCAGGGATCGATCTAAGGAGGATATACACGAATCCTTCAGCGAATGCTGGCCTCACCAAGCCTTCGAGCAGGCCCTCCATGCAGGCAACACCGACGAAGCATGGAGGTTGCTATCGTGGACCGCGGAGCAATGCCTCTGTGATCTTAGTGCCAAGCCCGGCACCGTGCCCCGCTCGGATTCCTGTGAGCCGCAATCCAAGCAACTCCCAAAACCTTGCATCACCGTCCACGGTCGCGAATCAAAGGGGCTGCAGGGTTTAAGGCGCTTAAGTCACCGGTTGCAGGAGTTGCGACGCGACCCCTCTAACTTGAGCCTCCGCAAGAAGGTAAAATCATCTTTGCAAGGAGTTCGCTTGAGCGTGCCGGACCTCCCTTCGCTCCCAGAGGGTCATGAGGAAACGGCTTTGCCCAGCGTTAACGAACTGCTGGAGGCTTACGTGGCACAGGAACGCTCCGCTGCCATGGCTCAGTGGAGGCAGCGACTTCAGGTGCAGCCCAACAAGCAAATCGCTTGGGTTAAAGCCCGCGCCCAGCAGGCGTGTGATGCGGCCGCCGCGCCACCGGAGGTCAGCAAAGCCATCTCGGCGATACATCCGACTTCCATCTTGCAGCAACATGGCAAGGCGTGGGCAGAACTGTGGACTGCGCCAGCAGGCTTAAACTTCACCACCCCTACCATGCAAAGCATCCTTGAAACAGTGCCAAAAAGGGCCCCTTTTTCAAATGAATTTCCTGGCGAATTTTCTTTTGAACCGGAGGAACTGATTGCAGTCGCAAAACAAATGAAAGGCAAAGCGGCGGGGCCAGACGCGTGGAAGTCTGATCATCTGCTTGAATTACCCATGCCCTGGTGGGCCCAGTTCACACGCCTTTGGAACTCCATCCTGCAGGGAGCCCAGACGCCGATGCAATGGCGCCGCGGCCTCGTGGCATTGTTACCCAAACGCCGGGTAACGTCAACACGCCCGATCGGGCTTCTCCAGGTTGCTTGGCGCATCGGCGCAAAATGTCTTTGCAAACGTTTAAGAAAATGGATCCTCTCCTGGGTCAGCCCGAGTGCCTTCGGCGGGGCTCCGGGATTCTCAACCGCAGACGCACACCTTCGAATTGCTTCAGCCCTAAAAAGGCAAGTAAATTCTTTTGTCGTGCAAGATTTAAAAGGCTTTTTTGATCATCTTCAACTTAACGCCGTAATCCCGATCCTCAGACGGCTCGGTGCACCCAGCTGCTTGGAACACATCTTGAATAGCGTCTACTCGGGTGCCGAGCGGCTCTTCGTTGCAGGCGGATTTGCGGCCGCAGCCTGGACTCCTGTCTCACGAGGCTTGGTACAGGGGGACCCACTAAGTCCTTTATTGGCGTTGGCTGTCAGCGTGGCTTGGAGCTCTTACGTCATACAAGGCCCAATCCGAGGCCTTATGTATGTGGATGACAGGCTTCTTTGGCCGGAGCAGAGTGCCAACCCTGCCCGAGCCATTGGGCAGGCGGTGGAACGATCCACCAGGTTCGACAGAGCTTTCTACTTAGTGTGCGAACCCACCAAATGCTCTGTCATTGCAGCTCCTGGCGACACTTCCCTTCAGGACTTGGCGGAACGGCAGGGCTACATGCAGAAAACTTCGCTTGAAATTTTAGGCGTCGAAATCGACTTGTCGGGAAGCACCCCCAAGCCGCTCAGGTTGGTGCTAGATCGTGTGCTGTGGCGCCTCCGCTTCATCAAATACCTTCCTGTGCCCATCCACCGAAAAACTCAACTCATGTGGACTTTGGGGTTTTCGGCTGTCTTTTGGTGTGCTGGCGTTGCTTCCCCGGGCGATGCCGTTCTCTCCACCATCAGGTCCGAGGTCCTTGCTGCATTTCGCAGAAGCTTCACTCCCGAGGTGCCGTACTTCTTGCAGCACTGCATGATGGGATGGAACACAGACCCCTTTTTCATGCAAGATTACACAGCCCTTCGTCGTGTCCAGTCCTTCGTTGCACAGCGACCTTCTTGGCTTGATGATGTGCCACTCCGGGAGGCCGTCGATCCGTGGTCGGATCTGTTTCCGGTGGCGGCTGAGGCGGTCCGAAAACACAAGTGGACCATCCTTCCTCATGGCGAGGGCCTTGCCAAAACCGATAGCAACGGGTGCCGTCGAGTTTTTCGCTTTGGATTCTCTTCCTTGAAGGTCCTGCGCCAGTGGCTGGAGGAAGAATACGTGCGACAGGGCGTGCACAATGCCGGTCGCATTAAAGCTTCGCACCACAGGGTTGACCCTAATGCCGCTTCGGGTTTTAGTCTCCCTAAGCCCCCTAGACAGGCCTGGTTTTGTTTTGCCGCGCATAGAAAAATCTTTCTTAATCCCGAAAATCTTGCGCAAAAACGTGCCGCAGTTGCAGCTGGAGCCAGTTTTTGGCACACGCACTGCGGGTCCCACCGCCCAACACCAACTGATGCAGATAAAGTGTGCATGTGCGATAAGCTTGAACCGTCGAGAGCGCACCTCACGTGGTGCTGCCCGGGCCTAAGCACATTGCGCGAGACCAACCCGGTCGTTCCTCCGTCTGATCGCGCCTCTGAAAGGCTCTTTGCCCCTCCGCTTGAGACTTTCCCTGCTGCGCCTGAGCCAGTGCCCTTGCAGCATGCACAGCTTGCCGATGCTATTCGCAATCTTCTGGCGGCAGACCAGGAGGCTCAACCATGCATCGCCACCGACGGCTCGCACCTTGAAGACGTGGCTGGCTCTGCAATCGTTCTTCACCAGGCTGGTCGTTTCTCGACTTTTGCTTTTGGCGACGACGACGAAGACCAGTCCAGTTACCGTGCCGAGCTTCTGGCCCTCCGTGAGTTAGCCCAGACGTGCGTTGCAGCTGCCTTGGCTGGGGCACGAGGCGAAGTGTACGTCTTGGTGGACTGTCAAGCCGCGCTTGCTGCACTTAAGTCACGGTCGTGTGCGACCCTTCAGCTGCTCGTGCAACAAATCGCCACACATCTTGAAACTTCCACCAGATGCGGTTTAAAATTGAAACTGCGATGGATGCCCGCACATGGACGTCAAGCCACTTGGACGCCAGACTTTCCCTTGCCAGTTGACTTGTGCAGACTGCTCAATGACAAAGCCGATGCCGCTGCGCGTGCAGTGATGCATCAACGGCATCTCAACTCTGCCCGTGCCACTTGGCATAGACGACGACGCGAAGCCATTGCTTGGAGCACCCAGGCGATCCACCTCTCAGCACTCGTTGGCCAAGCCTACAGCCAGTGGTGTGAGCAACGACACCTTGCAAGACCCCAAAATGGGCAACACGATGACGACGACGCAGCTGCTGATGGGGCGGCGGCTGCTGGGGCCGCTTCTTCGGGCGCGGTGGCTGCTGGCGCAGTGGCTGCTGACTCGGTGGCTGCTGGAGCGGCGGCCGCTGGCGAGGTGAACTGAGTGCCACCACGAGCTCCTCTGAAACACTGTGTACAGTTTGAGTGCTTGAGCCTGCTTGTAGTCTCGCTCCTTCTGTAGTGGCACTGGCAGTCTGCTGTTGCTTCCGACTACGTAGTTCACGAACTCTTTGAAACATTCTCTAGCTCAACAAACCTAGCTAGAGTGATGTTGGCATGACTTTTTGTTCTGTCTCATGTTCATGCCGACATGTCTTGAGGTAGCTGTTCTCTCACGGCTTGTACAAACTGCGACTTAGTACCACTCTTCGGGCCCAAGGAGGCCTCGGCACACGAGGCTGACTCAGCCTGACCAGTGACGACCCAAAGAGTTCAAAAAAGAGTGTTCGCATCACAGAGCTTTGGCTTCAGCAAGTAGCTCCAAGCGCTCCAAAGCGGGCAACGCCAGGGTAGTGGCGGCTAAGATTGCTGGCGGCCGGGAGGGATCCAGCCATGGCTCCTTCTTCAGGTGGCATGTCCACCTACGAATATCATATCAGAAAGAAGCTTCGGGCCATGGCGGCCCACCTCGAATGCAGCAGCGGCCCGAGCCTACCTCTCGTGCCCTTTGAAGTCTCCAAAGTGAATGCCAAACATGTCAGGGGCCACCTCTCAGGTGGAAATGGGGACATGCAAGCCATTTACAGGTTGGCAGACTTTATCGTGAACTACAGAGAGCGCCGCCTGCGCAAGGCGGAAAGTGATCTTCACTGCATGCTGGCTAGGGGTGTGATGCCTAGCATGCTTTGGTTCTGCGAGGGCTCCTTTGGCATTTTGCCAACGTGGGCACAGAATCCAGAAGATTACAATCAGCTGAAGCGGGAAGGCCTTGGCCATCCCACAGGAGACGACGACGAACACGATGACATGTGCATCGACGATGTGGTGCAGGCAGTGGACGGCCCGACAGCCGAGCAAATCACCACTGCTTTTCTTCATGCGAACCTTCAGGGAGCTGAGTGCACAAGTGATATTTCCAGTGGTACCTCAGAGCATGATTCTCTTTCTCATGATGGCGAGGCTGTATACAGACCGACGGTTGAGCAAGTCACTGCAGCCTTCTTACATGATGATTTTCGGCATGTCACATGTACTGCTGTTGAGCGCGATTTCAAGTCCTTGCAGCCGCTGCTCATGCGTTTTGGGTTGCCGGGCTACCCCTCTCAGACAGGCCGGGATTGCGATGAAGCTTCAACGCAGGTTTTTCAAAGCCTGTGCGAGGCTACTATGGATGAGGAGTTTTACTACTACAATGGGCATGATGGTTTTCATGACAATTTGCATGCTGCTTGTGGTCAGAGGTTTCCCTCAGAGCATGATTTTCACTCTGCACAGCACCCTGGTGACGGCATCAGCTTTCAGCTTGGGCGCTTTGGATGGCCGGGCGATGGAGACAACCAGCTCTACATCTCGGCCCCGACGTTTCTGCAGACCTTCGATCAGGCCAGTAGTGAAGGTAGCTTGTCTGAGGATCCAAGGAATTCTAAACAAGACCCGCAAAGGGCTAAGAACAATGATGCTGATAACGGCCGCCAGGTGCCCCCAAGCACAAAGGTCGAAAGAAGACCCGCTGAAGGGCAAAAATTCCCGAGATCAAGAGCCTTTCAGGCCAACCCCGAGACCCCACCGTCCAGCCTCTTGAAGGCTGCCCCTGGATTCCCTCACTCCACGCCGTGTGCTAGCCATGGCGATGTGCGCGGGAGGCTCGACGGCGGCCAGTTCTACAGCCCCGATAACATGATCGATGGCGACGCTGATGGACGTATCACTTTAAATCGTCTTCAAAGATGTGGTGACGTGAAAGGCCTTGCTGACTCTGGTGATCAGCGTGGCTGCCAGTGTGACCCAGCCGGATGTGTGCAGTGTCCTTTTTCCCCGGGTTCCCCCCTAGGGTTTAGGCAGCGGGTTCATAGCTGCCTGCCTGGGCCTTCTCGGCGAGTACACGTCTTGGGATGCCTCGCCCCTGGTTGCCCCTTTCGGGTCTAGGTCCTGCACCCCCCTAGGTGGGTTTGATTCTTGTGATGCTGCCGGCACGCACTTCAATCAGACCAACTTATGCCAAACATCATGTTCTCTCACGAGCTTTGATCACCCGACTTGGCTGCACACTGAGGTTCCCAAGGTCATCGAAGGTCAAGCTTGGTCGAAAGACCCGAGAACATCCTGCGATGTCCGAGAACAGGCTAGGAGCGCCCTTAACATGCATCCCCGACAGGACAACAATTCTTGTGTGCCGGGCTATCCCTCCTTCGGGCTTCCCCTAGGGTTTAGGCCTCTGCCCCCTCTTGTCAGGTCAGCAACCGGCTGCCCGGGACTATGCGGCGAGGCTCTTGCCTTTGACACTGCGTTTCCCCAGGCGTGCTACACTCCGCCTGGATCCACCTTAGGGTTTAAGCTTAGCCCCTTTCAGGAGCGACTTCTTGAACTTGATCGTAGCAGGCAGCACACTGAGGCTCAGCCTGCGAACTTTCCTGTCGGGTTCTCAGACAGCCGAAATCCAGCATTTTCGTGCTTCGGCAAAAAAAATGGCCCCGTTAGAATAGCGGGGCCAGAGGATTTTGTGGTAACAGGGCCATTTTTTTTTGCGAGGAATTGTGAAGGACTTCTAGGCCAGTTGGCAGCTCAGCCCGACATCGAAGGTCGAGATTGGTCAAAAGACCCTGGAAAATCCTGCGATGTCCTAGTACCTGCCAGGAGCGCCAAACACGTTGCTTGCCCCGAGATGCATCCACATGCTTCGCATGTTAGCACAACACCGCATGTTGCATGCCCCATGCTGCACACTGGAGTCCCGATGGAAGTTGCAGGTCGAGATTGGTCGAAAGATCCAAGAAAATCCTGCCATCCCCTAGGACCCAGGAGCGCCGAAGGTGGCAACAGCAATTTTGAATTTTGTGATGGGCCAGGTGATCGCTTTGCAGGATGCGCGGGACTCCTTGGAGAACTCGTCTCCTTTCATGGCGAGAACCGAGACATAGGCCAGGTCGGTGCAACCACTTCTGAGAACCCTAGTCGGATGAAGTTCAGCTGCTTTTGCTCTGTTGGTTGTGCTGCCTTTGACAAACTAGGAGCTTGTTTCGCTGGCATCGGCCACTTGTGCACAAACTTCCGCTCGCTGTTGCTGACGTTTTGTCACAATTATCTTAACGCTGCCCGTGTTGGAGAAGCATCCAACCCAGGCCCTGATACCCAGTTTGACTTGGGCAACCTGCTTGGACCGGGATTCACAGCACAGCTCCAAAATTTTATCAGGGCAGCGGCTTTGCAGGAGGCGCTAAAGGGAATGAAGCTTGGGGGTCTTTTCTCGCCTTCAGGCCCCAATGTCTCAGGTGCTGAGGGTGCCAATCCAACTGCCAAGCCCCCACGCAAGAAAGGCAAAGGTGCTGGAGCCGTTGTGCCGACGCCCGAGACTCCAGGTGCTCCCACCCATATGCCTGCTTCCCCTGCTGACAAGGGCAAGGCTAAAGGCAAAGGCAAGAGCAAGCAAAGTGCAGCCAACCCGCGACCCACCGGGGCTGGCAAATCACAGGTGCCGAACCCAGCCACGTCGCCCGACAAGGCTGAGGGCTGGACTAAGGTTGCGAGAAAGCCGGCGGGCCCACCCAGTAAGGATGATCCCTTTGTCTTGCGCCAACAGGACTGGTCGGACCCCCTTAGTTCATTCTCTAACCTAGCACGTAATCTTGCCAACGTGAAAGATGGTGAGACCTTTCGTGGAGTTATACTGTGCCCGGGCAGGGATTTCCAAACTGCTCGCACCATCCTTGCTGGCACCACCAAATCACATGCCATCATGCTCATTGCTTTGGCGCGCGACTTTGATAAGCCGGACAACCTCGCTAAAGAGCTCAAAGTGCAAAAGGTCCCGGGTCAATCGGACCTCCGACTGTGCTTTATGGATGCCTTCGTCTTCTACTCGGCATCGGCAGGACTCAAGGCACCCACACCTACAGGGTTTTCTGCCAAGCCACAGGCTGTGACGCCTAAGAAGACCGCGGTTCTATTTTGCAAGGTGCCCCAGGATTTTACTACACCGAAAGTGTGGCAGGACTTTCTTGCAAAGCCTCAAAAGCACATTGCGCAGTGGACCGCCGGGCAACACATTTTGTGCATTGATTGCTTTGGTTGGTCCGAAGAAAAGCTTAAAGGTGGCAAGCGCCAAATTTTTGGGGCCATCAGAGTTGCTCAGGCTGATGTGGCGCAGCTACTTTCGCGATCAGGTGACCTTGGAGTTTTCCTGCAGCAGCCCCGTGACCAAACTGCCAATCAGCACGTTGAATGGATACCTCGCCTGAGTAAGACCGAGCCACATCAGGAATACCTCACCCGCGCGGTACGATCCAGGGGAGAGCTCGGCCTCGTGTGTCGTGAAGGGTCCCTTGGTTGGCGACGTGCCAATGATGCCACTTCTGCAGTCAAGAGGGTGTGGATGCTGGAACATTGCCCAAGGGAGTGGGATCTTCAGCAAGTCGCGGCACTCCTCCAAGAGCATTTTGCTGATGTCACGATGTTCCGCCAGCTCCAACGGGGCAAGTGGAAAAGCTTCGTTTTTCGTGCATCTTGCCGCCGAGGCCCAGAGTGTGACCTTGTCGCTGTCCCCATTGAGATCACTGAAAATGGGGCAAAACAGCTCTTCACTTGCTGGGCCAAGATTGCCCCTCCCAGGCAACAACCGAGCCAGCGGCGCCAACTGAAAGGGGGCGATGTGCCCTTTGTCGAGAGTACCGATGTGTTCGCTCCACAGGTTATTCCCGTGTCGCAAGCCTCCAATGAGGAACCTATGGATGTCACTGGTGATGCGCAGAACACTTCTCGCAAGCCGCCTGACCCGGCGACGGTTAAGAAGCAGCGAAAGGAGCATCGACCGGTGCCGGAAGGCACCGAACTCAAAGCACAGCCGGCTGATGGGGATTGTCTTTTTCACACCATGGCTGCTGCTCTGTTGTGGATCTCAAAATCCAAGATTGATATTCATCCCCATGAACTCCGCGCCAGAGCCGTTGCTCATCTTAAACGTCACAGTGAACTTTATGAGGCGCAGTGGAAGGCGGCAGGCCAAAAGGGACCCGAGGATCAAAAACTTGACACTTGGACCGAATATCTCGATTTGGTCGCCCAACCGGGCAAGTGGACCGGTGAGATAGAACTTCGTGCCTTGTGCAGGATCTACGACCTCCGGGCCGTTGTTGTACCGGAAGATCCATCATTTCAGGTAGCGGCTTATCACCGCAAGGCAAAGGCCCATCGCACCATTGCAATATATCACACCTCGGGACATTTTGACTTCCTAGCCCCTAAGGGAGATGCGAAGCAATACCCCGAAGCCCTCCGATCCATTGACACCGATCCCAATGGGGGTTTCCTTGTAGGGGGTGGTTCTGAATTTTCGGGGTTCTCTGGTCGTTCCAAGTGGACAGCTAGCTCATCCTCGCAACAGTTCAGCGCCCGCACCAGGCTCACGGGCAAAACCAGCAAGCCCTCCGCCAGACACCCTGATGCAGCCTCAGTCTTGCAGCAGCTTGATGGCGATACCCAATCCCAAACCGGCACGGTGTGGACCCATGCTCCCACCTCGCAGCCGCCTGCTTCATCCCAGGCCCTTCTTGATTCTAAGGTTTGTCAGGGCTCCACGTGTAATGCTGCCGATGCCGATTTTCTTGATGAGGAAACCTTTTCAGCCGGCAGCAGCCAAGCCACCACAGGCAAGCGCAAGCGCTACAAGGCACAAGTCCCTGGGGACGTCCCGCATAAAGGCTACTACATATGCAGACTTTGTGCATTTCGCACCCCAGTTGCAAATCAGAAACAACTTTCAGTTGCGCGCTACTCCCACTGCATGCGTCACCATGGTGGCGAGGGCTTGCCAGGTTTGGCCAAACGTGGCGAGCAGTACGTTGTGCAAGTGACAGATCAGGACAAAGGTCTGTTCTGGAAGTGCAAATGGTGCCGTAGCGGCATCCGCAGGGCTGTGGGGGAGGCGGCCAGCCCCAAAATCATTGCCCAAGCAATCCGAGAGCATCTTCGTACTAAACATGCTCGTAAGAATCAGGCGGCTAGGCAACAAGCCCATGTTGGAGTTTCCCACGCCCAGGCCACCAGAGTTAGGAAATGGAACGCCGCCGTCTCCAAAACCTTTGCTAAGCGCACTGACCTTTTGCACAAGGGATATGAGAGCTTCCTTTGGCCTATTTTAAAAAAGTTTCGCAAGGGCCGGCCAGACCTCCGAATCTCTTTTATACGAGCGTGGCGCTGCGGCAATTGTAAGATGTGCTTCAAAAACCTTGCTTGTGTCAACAATCATAAAACTTGCAAAGCTGTCACTGCAGCCAATGGCCGCAAACGCAAGCTTGCCGATCTTGCCAAGGTCCGCACTTGGTGCCTGAAGCACCCAAGCAAAAATACTATGTCCGAGGCTGAGACGCTTAAAATCTTTGCATTGGCCAAGCAAGCCCTCCAGGGGCGTGAGCTCCAATCGCAGGTGTGATCAGGGTTGCCTCTTGCAACCTCGCTGGAGCTGGCATCTCACGAACAGTCTTGACCCTCCAGCACTTAAAGGATTTTAATCCCGATATCATTTCCCTTCAAGAAGTTGACATTCCCAAGCGCTGTGCGGCAGCATACGCTAGGGAATGGAGAACCCTTGGATGGCAAATCGTCTTGGCAGCAGCCGAGCCACACTCAGGATTGCACAGGGTTGCCGTTGCTTGCCGCATTCAGTGCCGCCCCGTCAGCCTGACAACTGAAATTGCGAGGACTCGCCATGCAGCCATTCTCGTGGAAACCCAGGCTGCACACACCCGCCGACCTCTCCTCATGGTTGCTATTTACGGGTTTTCGGGGGATCCTCCCACCACCAACCTCATGGTGGATGAGCTCGCGGCTGCGTGCTATGCATTCCGAGGGCCACACATTCTGTTCGGTGATTGGAACATGACTTCAGAAGAAGGCTCGATACAAAATCACTTGATGTCCGGAGCCCTCAGGTCCATGGACGATCCCTTCCCCATGGAGCTATGCTGCACAAACCCGGGCCGAACGCGGCGCATAGACTACGGTTTGAGCGATCCTTCGATCTTCCCCACTGAGCTGTGGCACCATGAAGGTTTATGTGATCATACCACCGTAGGCTACTGCCTCAACCTTACGATTAACTTTTCAGGTTTTGAGCTCCCCCCTAGGGCCAAAATCAGGGATCGATCTAAGGAGGATATACACGAATCCTTCAGCGAATGCTGGCCTCACCAAGCCTTCGAGCAGGCCCTCCATGCAGGCAACACCGACGAAGCATGGAGGTTGCTATCGTGGACCGCGGAGCAATGCCTCTGTGATCTTAGTGCCAAGCCCGGCACCGTGCCCCGCTCGGATTCCTGTGAGCCGCAACCCAAGCAACTCCCAAAACCTTGCATCACCGTCCACGGTCGCGAATCAAAGGGGCTGCAGGGTTTAAGGCGCTTAAGTCACCGGTTGCAGGAGTTGCGACGCGACCCCTCTAACTTGAGCCTCCGCAAGAAGGTAAAATCATCTTTGCAAGGAGTTCGCTTGAGCGTGCCGGACCTCCCTTCGCTCCCAGAGGGTCATGAGGAAACGGCTTTGCCCAGCGTTAACGAACTGCTGGAGGCTTACGTGGCACAGGAACGCTCCGCTGCCATGGCTCAGTGGAGGCAGCGACTTCAGGTGCAGCCCAACAAGCAAATCGCTTGGGTTAAAGCCCGCGCCCAGCAGGCTTGTGATGCGGCCGCCGCGCCACCGGAGGTCAGCAAAGCCATCTCGGCGATACATCCTACTTCCATCTTGCAGCAACATGGCAAGGCGTGGGCAGAACTGTGGACTGCGCCAGCAGGCTTAAACTTCACCACCCCTACCATGCAAAGCATCCTTGAAACAGTGCCAAAAAGGGCCCCTTTTTCAAATGAATTTCCTGGCGAATTTTCTTTTGAACCGGAGGAACTGATTGCAGTCGCAAAACAAATGAAAGGCAAAGCGGCGGGGCCAGACGCGTGGAAGTCTGATCATCTGCTTGAATTACCCATGCCCTGGTGGGCCCAGTTCACACGCCTTTGGAACTCCATCCTGCAGGGAGCCCAGACGCCGATGCAATGGCGCCGCGGCCTCGTGGCATTGTTACCCAAACGGGTAACGTCAACACGCCCGATCGGGCTTCTCCAGGTTGCTTGGCGCATCGGCGCAAAATGTCTTTGCAGACGTTTAAGAAAATGGATCCTTTCCTGGGTCAGCCCGAGTGCCTTCGGCGGGGCTCCGGGATTCTCAACCGCAGACGCACACCTTCGAATTGCTTCAGCCCTAAAAAGGCAAGTAAATTCTTTTGTCGTGCAAGATTTAAAAGGCTTTTTTGATCATCTTCAACTTAACGCCGTAATCCCGATCCTCAGACGGCTCGGTGCACCCAGCTGCTTGGAACACATCTTGAATAGCGTCTACTCGGGTGCCGAGCGGCTCTTCGTTGCAGGCGGATTTGCGGCCGCAGCCTGGACTCCTGTTTCACGAGGCTTGGTACAGGGGGACCCACTAAGTCCTTTATTGGCGTTGGCTGTCAGCGTGGCTTGGAGCTCTTACGTCATACAAGGCCCAATCCGAGGCCTTATGTATGTGGATGACAGGCTTCTTTGGCCGGAGCAGAGTGCCAACCCTGCCCGAGCCATTGGGCAGGCGGTGGAACGATCCACCAGGTTCGACAGAGCTTTCTACTTAGTGTGCGAACCCACCAAATGCTCTGTCATTGCAGCTCCTGGCGACACTTCCCTTCAGGACTTGGCGGAACGGCAGGGCTACATGCAGAAAACTTCGCTTGAAATTTTAGGCGTCGAAATCGACTTGTCGGGAAGCACCCCCAAGCCGCTCAGGTTGGTGCTAGATCGTGTGCTGTGGCGCCTCCGCTTCATCAAATACCTTCCTGTGCCCATCCACCGAAAAACTCAACTCATGTGGACTTTGGGGTTTTCGGCTGTCTTTTGGTGTGCTGGCGTTGCTTCCCCGGGCGATGCCGTTCTCTCCACCATCAGGTCTGAGGTCCTTGCTGCATTTCGCAGAAGCTTCACTCCCGAGGTGCCGTACTTCTTGCAGCACTGCATGATGGGATGGAACACAGACCCCTTTGTCATGCAAGATTACACAGCCCTTCGTCGTGTCCAGTCCTTCGTTGCACAGCGACCTTCTTGGCTTGATGATGTGCCACTCCGGGAGGCCGTCGATCCGTGGTCGGATCTGTTTCCGGTGGTGGCTGAGGCGGTCCGAAAACACAAGTGGACCATCCTTCCTCATGGCGAGGGCCTTGCCAAAACCGATAGCAACGGGTGCCGTCGAGTTTTTCGCTTTGGATTCTCTTCCTTGAAGGTCCTGCGCCAGTGGCTGGAGGAAGAATACGTGCGACAGGGCGTGCACAATGCCGGTCGCATTAAAGCTTCGCACCACAGGGTTGACCCTAATGCCGCTTCGGGTTTTAGTCTCCCTAAGCCCCCTAGACAGGCCTGGTTTTGTTTTGCCGCGCATAGAAAAATCTTTCTTAATCCCGAAAATCTTGCGCAAAAACGTGCCGCAGTTGCAGCTGGAGCCAGTTTTTGGCACATGCACTGCGGGTCCCACCGCCCAACACCAACTGATGCAGATAAAGTGTGCATGTGCGATAAGCTTGAACCGTCGAGAGCGCACCTCACGTGGTGCTGCCCGGGCCTAAGCACATTGCGCGAGACCAACCCGGTCGTTCCTCCGTCTGATCGCGCCTCTGAAAGGCTCTTTGCCCCTCCGCTTGAGACTTTCCCTGCTGCGCCTGAGCCAGTGCCCTTGCAGCATGCACAGCTTGCCGATGCTATTCGCAATCTTCTGGCGGCAGACCAGAAGGCTCAACCATGCATCGCCACCGACGGCTCGCACCTTGAAGACGTGGCTGGCTCTGCAATCGTTCTTCACCAGGCTGGTCGTTTCTCGACTTTTGCTTTTGGCGACGACGACGAAGACCAGTCCAGTTACCGTGCCGAGCTTCTGGCCCTCCGTGAGCTAGCCCAGACGTGCGTTGTAGCTGCCTTGGCTGGGGCACGAGGCGAAGTGTACGTCTTGGTGG
Organism: Symbiodinium sp. CCMP2592; assembly: GCA_905221615.1. Classification (NCBI taxonomy): domain Eukaryota; class Dinophyceae; order Suessiales; family Symbiodiniaceae; genus Symbiodinium; species Symbiodinium sp. CCMP2592. Next base: position 119,253 of record CAJNDT010000852.1, read on the forward strand.
ACTGTCAAGCCGCGCTTGCTGCACTTAAGTCGCGGTCGTGTGCGACCCTTCAGCTGCTCGTGCAACAAATCGCCACACATCTTGAAACTTCCACCAGATGCGGTTTAAAATTGAATCTGCGATGGATGCCCGCACATGGACGTCAAGCCACTTGGACGCCAGACTTTCCCTTGCCAGTTGACTTGTGCAGACTGCTCAATGACAAAGCCGATGCCGCTGCGCGTGCAGTGATGCATCAACGGCATCTCAACTCTGCCCGTGCCACTTGGCATACACGACGACGCGAAGCCATTGCTTGGAGTACCCAGGCGATCCACCTCTCAGCACTCGTTGGCCAAGCTTACAGCCAGTGGTGTGAGCAACGACGCCTTGCAAGACCCCAAAATGGGCAACACGATGACGACGACGCAGCTGCTGATGGGGCGGCGGCTGCTGGGGCCGCTTCTTCGGGCGCGGTGGCTGCTGGCGCAGTGGCTGCTGACTCGGTGGCTGCTGGAGCGGCGGCCGCTGGCGAGGTGAACTGAGTGCCACCACGAGCTCCTCTGAAACACTGTGTACAGTTTGAGTGCTTGAGCCTGCTTGTAGTCTCGCTCCTTCTGTAGTGGCACTGGCAGTCTGCTGTTGCTTCCGACTACGTAGTTCACGAACTCTTTGAAGCATTCTCTAGCTCAACAAACCTAGCTAGAGTGATGTTGGCATGACTTTTTGTTCAGTCTCATGTTCATGCCGACATGTCTTGAGGTAGCTGTTCTCTCACGGCTTGTACAAACTGCGACTTAGTACCACTCTTCGGGCCCAAGGAGGCCTCGGCACACGAGGCTGACTCAGCCTGACCAGTGACGACCCAAAGAGTTCAAAAGAGTGTTCGCATCACAGACAGACGTATCTGGATGCGCATATCCAGTCAATGCAGCAACAAGCGCCGCCTGAGTGCGGAGTCAGTGCGCATTCTGGGGCTTTATGAGTTATGGTTACTTCACATGAGCCCCATGATCAGCATGCGACCGGCAGCAGTGTTTCCAGTGGAAGCACAAGCTGACGCCAGTGCCCAAGGTCAACGGGCTTGCATTGGTGGGTTCGTGTCACATCCTGCATTAGGCCAAAGGTGGTTTAGGGAAGAATTCACATATGAGGAGTTCCGCGAGCTTCAGGTTCCAATTCAGCAAGATATGCAGCTTGACATTGCGTGCTATGAAGCACTCGCTCAAGGGGCGCTGATTATCGCATCTTCAACCTTGATACCTTGCTCCAGAATCAAGCTTCGGACGGTCTCAGACAACAGTGGTGCGGAGGCAGGTGTGAATGCATCCTTTACAACTTCACGCCCACTTGCATATTTCCTTGAACGCATCTCTCTGCTTGCAGCAGTGTATCGTACCACTTTGGATGTATCTCACATACCTGGGGAGAAAAACACCAAAGCAGATGCACTGTCAAGACCGGGTGAACACGACATTCCCCTAGACTGCCTCGACGTTGATCGCATCAGGCTTCGCCTGAGTGATCTTTGGCTGCCTCGGCCGGCCATTTCCATTTCGCCCAGCGATGCTTCGCTAGCATGGACCGTGCGAGCCCCAGGAGTGCCGAACAACCTCACATAGTTTTGGGCTTCTCGAGAGCGAGGTTGCTGGGTAGTTGTTATTGGGCGAAATGTGCCACCCATCAACCTGGTTGTTTCGTTTGTTGTCTCACTCGACTCATGTGAGACAAATCGGCACTCCTGGAAAATACTACGTCTTTCAGGGCCTTTGCGTTTTGACTTAAAGCCTCCGGCATACCGCTAGCAAGCACAACTAAACCTATAGAACGATCTGTGTACTTGTTCACATCTGTTTTATAGTTTATGTGTGCGAACATTTTGGCTCACAGTATTAGTTGTGCTTGCTGGCGGTTTTTCGAATTCCTCACCCTCCCGCCCTTATGCGGATTCACGACTGGCGCGTTCCAGAGACCGCACAAGCTGTTTCACAAGGCACTGGCCAAAAAACTCGACAAAGACCTCGTAACAAGAAAACTGGGCCTTCGGGGCAGGCACGTCTCACAGTCTCAGTAGTATCAGCAGCTGAAGTGATTTCTACTTGCATATTATCACTTTTCATGTTTGTCTTACACTCTTTGCTGCAATACACCGTGTCACCTCTTTCAACAACCTCTGCAGCGGAGAATTAATACAGTTTAGGCTTATATCCGTTTCTTTTTGCATCGGGTCGTTTATGTCCTCTGACAAAGGAGGTTCCTCGTTGCGGTCAGGTAGGTTCTTATGCCTAGCAAGTGCTCGCGCTGGTCCCACAGCAGTACTGCGAAACTTATTCCGCAATTGCATTCTCAGATTTGTCATCCTGTACTTCGGGTTCTCTCGGCTTGGTTACTGCTGTAACAACAGTTTGGATGGGGGGGGGGGCGAAATGTGCCACCCATCAACCTGGTTGTTTCGTTTGTTGTCTCACTCGACTCATGTGAGACAAATCGGCACTCCTGGAAAATACTACGTCTTTCAGGGCCTTTGCGTTTTGACTTAAAGCCTCCGGCATACCGCTAGCAAGCACAACTAAACCTATAGAACTCTTCCTATACTATTCTATAAAAATTCTATAAACCTTATCGTTATTTTTTATTGGTTCTCCTTTTTACCCACAAGCCCACCTGCTCCTTTGTCAGGAGGTGCGTTTTCGCGGTCTTGGACGTGCCGTATTTGACTTGCATCGCCTTGGTGGCATGGATGCTCCGCACCAAGGACGGAAGCTTCTCCACATCGCCCCAGTACTCCACACTGTTTGCCAGCGACAAACGGTGCAATCCCCCGCCGAATCGCCGAACTCTCGCGAAGGACTCCCTCACCTCGGTGGCCGTCATCGCAGTTGGGTCCGTGAGGAGGTACGACGACCTGAGGTGCTCCCTCATGTAACTCTTGTGGTCCTTATTCTTCACGTGCCACTCGTCCACAATTTTTTCGCAAAAGGGACACTTCTGGTACAGGAACAAGGAAGTGAGTTCCTTGTCCGCCTCCTCCACCTGCTCGTCCGTGATCGTTGGCATGTTCATGCCCGGGCTCTCTTGAAACTCTCCAAACACTTTCTTGAAGAGGTCCTCCTTCTGGTTCTCCGCGAGCTGCTCCAAGACAGCCTCCGTCAGGTTGCCGCTGCCCTTGCGGTGCTTCTTCACCATCTCCAAAATCTCCTCGACGGGCAGCTTGTCTGCTTCCTCCTTCGAGATGACCCCCTTGTGGATCAAAGCTTTCTTGGCCTGTTTCGCCTCACGCAGAGGGCCTCTTCCATGTTCCGGCTTGCTGTTGGACCGCTTTGCGGTGCTCATGGTCTCGTTGTCGGACGGAGGGTCTGGCTCCTCCATCAGAACATCTTCCGGCACTTTCGTGCTCTCGGTGCGGGCATCGAGCCCCTCCAGGGCCGTCTTGTCCAACTTCTTCACACTCCCGCTGGCCGGCTCCATGGCGAGGAGCTACGAATTTAGATCTCTATATATAAAAGGTGCCCACACAAACAAAATCTACAATTAAAAACACATCTAAGCTATATAACAATAACATACATTCGCTAACCATCTTATAGATGCCTGCCCTAACTCGGTGTAACACCAAGAAAGGGACAGGCGGGCACAAAAAGAAAGTAAAGCTGCTTATGCTACCACATGTCACATGTCTGTGAAAACCTGTCAATAACATAACATGCTTTCGCAACCCGTCCGACGGTTGCACACCAAAAAAAAGCTGCCGCTGATTCGCGAAGCCACACACACACAGGCACATGTGTGAACATGCTTTGGCATCCGGTCTTGTGAGCACACAAGCAACTCTCTCTCTCTCTCTCTCTCTCTCTCTCTCTCTCTCTCTCTCTCTCTCTCTCTCTCTTCTCCTCTCCTCTCTCTCTCTCTCTCTCTCTCTCTTCTCCTCTCCTCTCCCTCTCTCTCTCTCTCTCTCTCTCTCTCTCTCTCTCTCTCTCTCTCTCTCTCTCTCTCTCTCTCTCTCTCTCTCTCTCGGAGGTCCTGCCACGAAAAGACCGAGAATGTTTGCCAGGACCACGAGGAGCTCCGCAGATCTTCGGCTTGCCTGTCCTGCCACACAAAGATGAAAAGATCACCAAAACCGGGAGCACATTCACTGTTCGAGCAAGTCCTGCCACCACACCATAGCCGGCCATCCAGGGCGGTCACATCAAAGCACCCTGTGCATCTATCAACGATACAGGATTGTGAACTTGTTCTGCTCGTCTCTCAATCACCCTATATATATATATGTATCGACAACCCGACATATATACATATATATATATATATATCCTAAACCAGAAAAAAACATCCATATTATATGTTCGTAATAAGTGCAGAAAAGGATGTCCTCTCTGCTGAGTGCGAGAGACCCACCCCTGCCCTGACTCGGTGTAACACCAAGAAAGGGACAGGGGCGGGCTTGAGAAGAGACACACGGCCCGGCAGCCCGTAATAAGTGCAAAAAAGGATGTCCTCTGCTGAGTGCGAGAGACCCACCCCTGCCCTGACTCGGTGTAACACCAAGAAAGGGACAGGGGCGGGCTTGAGAAGAGACACACACGGCCCGGCATGAAAATCACAAGTGCACTCGCAATGCCTTCCGGCTTTAGATGGCCTCCCCCGGGGTCTTTGCAAACACCAGTGTATAAGTCTCACCTCCACTCGGCCAGGGTGGATCCGCCATGCCTGAGGGGTGTGCACCTTCCTTCCACAAGGTCACAGGAGTGTGCTTCCGGTTTTGCCGCCCCCGAAAGCCCGGACGGAAGCTTGTCTGCTTCCTCCTCCGTCATGATCCCCTTGTGGACGACCGCTTTCTTGGCCTGTTTGGCCTCTAGCAGCTGACCTCCGTGAGCCGGTTCCTGGAGGAGGTCGAGTGCTACCGTCTGGAACTGCATCCAGACTTGCCGCTCGTCGAGGAGTGGTGCAGGGACTTGCCCTCAAGCCGCAGGCCAGTGGCCCTGCAGTGATGTATGGCAGGGGGTAGGTGATACTGTCTCAGACAATCATGCACAAGTCACACAAGCAAGAATGGATTTCAGGAGCTCTGCGGTCTAGGATACATATAATAAAACTGCATCCTGCCAAGTGCTATAGGGTTCCCCTGCCCTAACTCGGTGTAACACCAAGAAAGGAACAGGGGAACCCTATAGCCCTGCCCGATATATACCTCGCTCTCTCGCTCTCTGGCTGTCTCTTTCTCTTTTTTCAAAACAAGACAAGCCATGCTGTTTAGATGTGTGGCCTCCCCCGTGGTCTTTGCAAACACCAGTGTAAGTCTCACCTCCACTCGGCCAGGGTGGATCCGCCATGCCTGAGGGGTGTGCACCTTCCTCAGCGGTCGTGCTTCCGGGTTGTGCCGCCCCCGAAAGCCCGTTGCTTTGAGATGACCTCTTTGTGGACCTCGCGAAGAGTGGCCGAGAAGGAACTCGCGGCTTCCCCAGGCATTTCTCTGAGCAGGTTGCTTAGCACGTGACTCCACACTGTTTGCCAGCGACAAACGGTGGAATAGCCCGCGGAATCGCCGAACTCTGGCCAAGGACTCCCGGACCTCGGTGGCCGTCATCGCACTTGGGTCCGTGGAATGGTGCAGGGACTTGCCCTCAAGCCGCAGGCCAGTGGCCCTGCAGTGATGTATGGCGGGGGGTAGGTGATACTGTCTCACGGACAATCATGCACAAGTCACACAAGCAAGAACTGATTTCAGGAGCTCTCCTGTGGTTTAGAGGATATACTCTCGCTCTCTGGCTCTCTCTTTCTCTTTTTTCTTTTGTTTTTTCACCGAAACACAAGAGAAGCCATGTCGGCCTTCGGAGTCACAACTGTACATGTTGTCTCTGTCGGCAAATCTCGCTATCGGAATCTATACGAATCTATCGCCACGTCGGCCTGCCCGGCATTCGGAATCCACTACTTTTTCGACACGTCGCACTTCCTAGTGCCTGTTTTTCAAAACACCTTTTCGGCACAGCTTGGCCCATTGAACAAAATAGGACAAAATTTACACGCCAGAATTTACACAAAAAAGTGTAATTTTTTTACACCCCAATTTGGCGTATAAATCATTTATGCCGTTTTTGGCGTGTAAATTTTCCGAACGTGTAAAATTACACGCAAAGGATCTATCAGGCAAGGAAACAGGTCTTGTCACCCTTGTCCAACCTCAGATCATGGGCCCTCTCGACAATCCACCGTGTGCCTTTACGAAGGATCATGGAAACTCGATAAGGGTAGTCCTTGACCTGATAGACAGGTGCAGGAGTACGGAGAGCCTTGGCCCTGTGAGAAACGAGAGCATGCCCGTTCTCATAAGGGAACCAACCTCTTTTCTTACAAGCAACACTGCCCAAGAATCCGAGAAGCTTATCATCAGTCACAGGCCTCCAAGCATAGTCAACCATCTTCTTGGTGTCGGTGTCAAAGCACTGAGCGATATCGGGACATGAAAGATAGGATCTCTCCTCCGCACGGTCGGAGGAAGAACGGTTTCCTTCATCGTATGCGTAGCATGTCATGGCATGAAGGGCAACCTCCTTGAGGTAGGCAGGTTCCACCTCAAGAGAGGTTCTTCCTGCTTCAGGTTCCTCCTCCTGAGAGGAGCTTCCTGCCGCAAGGTGGCTCTTGCCCTTCTTGCCTTCTATGCCGTCGTATGCGACATAAGTGCATCGGTCAGCTCTGGTCGGTTCCATGCCTGCAGACCTGAGGAATTTGTCCAAACGATTCCACCATCTTCTCGGTGCATCGTTCAGACCATAGACCGGTCTGAGACAAAGGCCAACCATCCAGGTAGGCAAACCGATATCAGGAGGCAACTGAACCACAACCATGCGAGATGACAGATTGTAGTGTTCCCCCTGAAAGAAAGCGGTCTTAAGATCCAAATGAAAGAGATCCCAATAGTGATTGGCAGCGCACTGCGCAACCAAACGGAAACCATACCGAGTAGCCGTAGGGCTGTCCGTTTGTTGGTCCCAGGCAAACTTGTCCTGAAACCCACGACAAACCCAACGGGCTTTGAACTTGGAAAAGTAACCGTTCTTGTCAACCTTCACAGTAAGGACCCAACGTCCGGTAAGAAAATTGACATCGGTCTTGAGCTTGCGACGGTCCGTCAGCCGAATTGCATCATTGCCCAAGTAACTCTTGAACTCGTCAAGTTTCGCCTTCCGAATTTCGGCGGCATACTTGCGCTGCATCTCCGGCGTGAGGGTACCCGCCTTTATCTTGTCTTGCTTAGTCAACCACGACGCAAAACCATCACCATCCAACGGAACAAAGGACGGAACCTTGAAGTCCGGCGCAAGGCGGATCAAAACGTCGTCGTCGCCAATAGCCAAGGCAAGCAAGCTCTCATCACGATAGTCAACCGTTGCATCCGAATCGGTGTCCTCACCAGCTTCCGGCACCGGCGGTTCCGGGGTGGGTTCCGGGAGTGGGGTTTGCTGGATAGGAAATTCCCCCTCAGTCACCGGCAAACCAGGAACAGGAGCCGGATCAGAAGAGGAGGAAGCAGGTTCATGAAAACCTGGAAAGTCACCCGACGGATCGGGATCCTTCTTTCCCGCAGATTGCCCAGGCAACAGCACAACCGGTGGTCCCACAACAGTACGTGACTTGGCCTTAGACACATCTTCAGGATGTGTTCCTCTTGCACGTGTCTGAGACACGTAACGAGGTGACGGCGGTCTCATACTCTGTGGCACCGGAAAGTGAGGATGCGGCGGAATTGGAACGGGAACAATAGGTGAAGGTGGTGCCGCCCACGGCATCGGTGGACTAAGGACCTGGTCCGGGTTCGCAAACTGCGGCGGAGCCCCAGGAGAGTCGGGAGGACCTCCAGGAGGAGGCGACTCCTCGTGAAACTCCATCGGAAGAGGAGGGTTGTCCGGTGAAGGACCATAGCCAGGTCCCGGTCCCTGTGGACCGCCTCGTGGCGGATGTCCACCACCGTCCGGATCGTGATCCAGGTCG
>CAJNDT010000853.1:0-25679 GCA_905221615.1 Symbiodinium sp. CCMP2592
GGGGGGGGGGGGGGGGGGGTTAGACAGGGTGAAGGAAGGCGGATGTGGGCTCTGGAGTGGATCTAGGATTTGGACTGGATCAGGGTGAGCGCTGTGGGGCGTTGGTGCCCTGGACCCTGAACCCCCAAGCCCGAAGTGCTGCTTGTTCTGCTTCTTCTGATTTTCAGTTGACGGCACGGGAAGTGCAAAAGACAACGGAAAGTTCAGGGTTCAGGAACTACGATGGGGTGGAATGAGCGTGTTTAGGGAAAGTTTAGGGCATAGGGGTTGAAATAAACAGGTCTATGGTTTCCAATATGATCAGGGATACGGGTTCAAAGTTGTAGGCTTGTAGGTTCGGGTTTTTGAAGCCACTTGAATTCCAGAACACGCGCCTGGAGGTAGTAGCGCTCGCGCTCTTCCAGGGGTAGCCTGGTCTCCAAAAAACGCGAGACAGAAGTGCAGGTGTATGTCCGTGTGCACATTAATGTAAAAATTTGTATACATATATATATATACATGTATACATCTGCATGTATGTATGTATGTATGTATGTACATTGGTAGGTATGTACATAGGTAGGTCGGTAGGTAGGTAGGTAGGTAGGTAAGTAGGGAGGTAGATAGGTAGGTAGGTATGTATATATAACTATGCGCGTGTAGATACGCACGTGTATACAATCATGCAGGCTTCTGTTTGGCTTGCTTGTTCGCAACGTCAACGGAAGGATCCTACGATCTACAGGGTGCTTGTCACTTTCCCAAGCTCCCCTGTTGGGTTTTGGGGTTTAGGATGTAGGAATTAGGGTTTAGCAGGCGGGCGTGCTGCAGCATCGGACTGCTTTCACTTGTGTGCGGTACAGGCAGGAAGGGTATAGAGCGGAAAAGAAATCGAACACTCAGACTCGACTGTTTCTTTGAGCTGGAAGACGATATGCAGTATGGCTCTATTGAAAAATACCCCACATGAACACAGCCCAACTGGACCCTCGCCGACATTCCTAATTTACAAGGAGCCCGCTCTACACTCACCGAAGACACGTATATAGAAGCGACTTTACAATACTACACGGACAGAGACAGGCGATGCATAATGCCAACCACACAAATTCAAATGGCAGTTTCCGAGAATTAGGGGTGCCTTATTCTGGGGTCCTTATAATAAGGATGTTACTATTTAGGTACTATATTGGGGTCCCCGATTTTCGGAAACTCCCAAATACTGACACAACAAGTGCCGACAACGAACAGCACTGCCAAGTTGTGTGATACCCGTGGCTGAAAGGTCGGCAAACTCAGGAGAACGGCATACAGTTCTGAAGATCGTCGGAGGCTGACCGTAAACATGAGATCCTGAACCCGAAATTCCTGACACACCAAAAAGTACGAGACCGTACTTGTGGTCTCCATTGTAGCTCCTTTTCAGGTAGCCGGTCACCCAAACACACTCCGGCGACAAGAAGCCTGGGCCCTGTGAAGCCCTCACCACCTCAACCGTGAAATCCCTGAACCCTCAAACCCTAAGGTAGAAGCCAGAAAGTTGGAATATGATTATCCTAATCCTTCTATGGTAAATTATAGGGTATCCTACCATGAAACCATATTCCAACTTTCTGGAGTTTCCTATGATCAAGAAAGACCCAGAACTCCAAACCGAAAGCCTCAAACACTAAACCCCAAATCCCAGACCGTAAATCTTATAAGCCTTACACTTACACCCTGAAGCTGAAACCCTAAACCCTAAACCCCCATAGTCGGGTCACCCTTCTAAACCCCGTCTCCCACGAACCCCAAACCCCTATACATTCTATAAACCCAAACCGAAAGCCTCCACCCTAACCCCTAAACCCCTAAACCCTAAAGCCCTAAACCCTAAACCCTAAAGCCCTAAACCCCTAAGCCCCTAAACCCTAATACCCATAATAAGGAATATACCAATATAATTCCTATAGTCTAGAGTCCTTAAGGTAATGCAGGATTTATATCATCAACCGTATTCTATAAACCCTAACAGATTGCCTCGACGGATCGATCTTGGCCGCGGTCGGCTCGGATTCGTCCCCGCTGCTCTTCGGGACCTCCTCGCCCTCGGCCTGACGAGGTTACTCGAAGGCAGGGGCCTTACAGTAAAAGCCCAAGAGTTGGAAACCCCATAGCCTCAATCCTTAAGGGAATCCCAGCACTATTTGGCCTTAATCCGGCTTCCAACTTTCTGGGGTTTATCATAATAATTAGAATAAGGGTTTGGGGGCGCATTATTACTAGAATGAGGCCCTGACGGATTTTCGGGTTATCTGGTTGAGAATAGAATGGGATTGTAGAGGGATTTCATATCCCAAAGAGGTTAAAGGTTACCTGCTCTACTGCTACTATAGGCTTTGTGGAGGGACGGCCTGACAGATCTCCCTAAGGGCCTTTAAATAGAGCGTCATACTGTTGATGGACAAAATCCTGCAGTACCCATTCTAATGAATATACCATAGTTCCCATAGTTTAGAGTCCTTAGGGTCATGCAGGATTTTGTCCATCAGCCGTAACTTGGAGGTTCAGGCGTAGTTATAAGTGGGGCTATAAGTCCCCTACTATGGGCTATAGGTATAGTTACCCTACTTTTAACCCTACGTATAAGTACCCATGAACCTCCAAGTACGGTCCTTCATGGCGGGTATTTGGGGGATATTAGAGGGTACTTGGGGGGTCTAGGTATAGGCTTCTCTGGAGCTCGGGGTTTGGGTTTTTTTGGGGTTTTGGGGGTTTTCGGGTTTTCGGATTTTGGGGTTTAGGGTTTAGGGGCTGCTGGGTTATGCTGCGTTTTGGGGTTTTGGGTGTGGGTTTAAGGTTTTCGGGTAGGGGGGTTTGGGTTCGGGTTTAGAGCTTTGGGTTTTCGGTTCGGGCTTGGGGTTCAGGGTTTGAGGTTCAGGGCTTGGGGCTTTAGAGTTTCGGCCGGACAGGGCTACTGTTTAGGTACTGCCCCCATACAGTAAGAGTAAGGTCCTAATACATCGATACTATGAATATTGATCAACTATAACTGAGTGGGGGCCGTACCCAAGCTACTGTAATGATCACATGAAGTAGAGCTACGAGGATCACTTTATTTGGAGTTACTCGGTTACGCGAAGCAGGGCTACTGTACGGGTGCGGGCGCACGGGGCGGCGCATTGCTTTCGTACAGAAAATTTGCGCGACAGAGTCTTGGCACGATTTCGGCCAAAAAAACAAGTTTGCGGACATACTGCAAGGGCTACTACAAGCGCTACTGTAAGGGTTACTATAACAGACTATGTTAAGAGTTGCTTGAAGGGCGTACATTAGGGGTAATTCTAGCAAGGTTGACGACATTTCGAGCTACTATACGGTTTACCCGGTTACTTTGAAGAGGTTACCATGCGTGTGGTACTTTAGCTCGGCCCGAAAGGCTTATTTAGAGGCCGGGACAGCTAGAATAGGGTTTAGGGTTTATGCTTTAGCGTTTAGGGTGTAGGGGTTTAGGGTTTAGGTGCTACACCCGAAGAGCTGAGACGTCTGCACCCTAGAACCCTAAATCCCTGAATGCCTGATCTCCCAACCACATAAATACACCCTAAGATCCTACCACGCCCTGCAAACCCGAAATCGCCTAATACACCCTCAACCCCAAAATCCCCTGACCGAACATTCGTATCATAAACATCTACCATACTGGACTTACTGCCCTTGCCCCACACCCCCCGAACCGAACCCTTTCGTCTACCCTTCCAAATTCTAAATCCTGCACCCTACGACCCTAAAGCCTAAACCCCTTAAACCCCAAACAAACTCATTGAACCACCCCCTTCCTTTTGTCCCAGCCCTGGCCTGTCTCCGTTGCATCACCTGGTATGTAGCTCTTCGGTCTTTAGAACTCTAGTTTAAGGGCTTCGCCATTTTTGAGGCTGAAGCTGTTCGAGCTTGAGGGCTTTGGTGTTGATGTGGTTTCACTAGACCCAAGAGTAACCTAGGAATAAAAAGGGTGCCCTTTTTGGTTTAAAGGGGCTTATAAGGGAACCTGAACCCTAAAAAAGGGAATAAGGGCCTAATCCCTTCCCCTTAATATTAAAGGGTCGGGGCCCCCCCCCCCCCTTCGCCCTAAATAAAAACTCGAAAATGTTTTTATAATTAGGGGGGGTTGTTATCTCAATTCCTAGAAACACAGGTTCTACAAGTAATTAAATGATGAAAATGATGACGATGAAAATGATGATGACGATTACGGTGATGCTTGTTATGATGAAGATGGCGGTAGTGGTGGTGATGGTAATGATGACGATGATCATATGATGATGATGAAGAACATGATGATGATGTTGTTGTTGATGATAGCAATGCTTCATGGTTGCACAAGTGCAGAAGAGCACATGTGGTGAATGCCAGAAGCTTGGAAATAACATGATAATTAATCAAATATGATAGGAACTGATTAATTAATTAATGATGTTCCAAGATTCTGGCATTCGCTGCAAGTGCTTTGCTTCTGAAAGCTGTCAACAATCTGCCCGCTCCGCCACAGACAGGCAGCCTCAAGAAGAGGCCTTTGGGCCTCGCTTCAACAGGCTGTCACACACACACACACACTCACACTCACACTCAGACAGACCAACCGGAGCACTCAAACACAGACACCACTCACACACACTCACTGAGGAGGCAGACAGACAGCTGGAAGTGCTTCTTCGCTTCGCCGCCATGGGCGGCTGAGTGCCGCCATGGGCGGCGAGGAAGCCCACGACAAGGCGGGATCTTTTCTAAGACGGGCGTTAGTAATCCTTCAGACACAAAAATGACGGGCCAGGGAATCGAACCTCGGCACTATCCATTAAGAGTGTAGCACTACCCCCTCGGCTATCCTGTAGCATATCGAAGTAGTGCAATTCTGACCCCTAGCAGATTATCACGACCACGATTCGCGGGCGCAAGGCCGAATGCAGTAATTACTGATAGCAAAGAACAGAGGATTGTAGTACAAGCTTAGTACTGGAAGAGCCTCGTCTCGGATGCTGTCGGGATGATGTCGGTGCTAGAAGTGACTCCTGTCCGATGCTGGCTGGATGGTGCTCAATTGTAGTACAAGCTTAGTACTGGAAGAGCCTCGTCTCGGATGCTGTCGGGATGATGTCGGTGCTAGAAGTGTCTCCTGTCCGATGCTGGCTGGATGGTGCTCAATTGTAGTACAAGCTTAGGACTGGAAGAGCCTCGTCTCGGATGCTGTCGGGATGATGTCGGTGCTAGAAGTGTCTCCTGTCCGATGCTGGCTGGATGGTGCTCAATTGTAGTACAAGCTTAGTACTGGAAGTGCCTCTTTTCGGATGCTGTTTGGATGATGTCAGTGCTGGAAGTGTCTCCTGGCTGGATGGTGCTCAATTGTAGTACAAGCTTAGTACTGGAAGTGCCTCGTTTCGGATGCTGTTTGGATGATGCTATTTATTGGTAATTACAAGCTCAGTGCTAGAAGTGTCTCCTGTCCGATGCTGGCTGGATGGTGCTCAATTGTAGTACAAGCTTAGTACTGGAAGTGCCTCGTTTCGGATGCTGTCTGGGAGGTGCTGGCATGTTTCTTCTGATTGTTTCTTTTTTTCCAAACGTGCAGGCCAAGCTGCGAGCCGCTTTGGAGAATGCTTTGGCCGAGCTAGACAAGGCGCAGGGGTGCTGATGAATGAACTGACCGAATTGCTCTAAACATCAGGACGACGAGAGGGAAGCCAAAAGAAGGAAGACAGCCAAGACAGTAGAGTTAGTTGACTTGACCACGGAAGAACCACAGGCAGTGGTTTGCAGGCAGAGCAGCCAAGACAGCCTAGACAGCAGCCAGACAGCTAGAGGAGTCAAGAGGCAGGCTAGCTTTCACACACCTTCGCCGAAGAAGCGTCTGTTCAGTCCTGACAGCAAGGGTAGAGACAGCCAGAGCCCAGGCAGCCAGAGCCCGGGCAGCCAGAGCCCAAGCAGCCAGAGCCCAGACAGCAACCCTGTGCAAAAGAGAAAGATAGAACAGCTCAAAAAGACCTTAGGCCAAGGCAGTCCAGTCTACTACCGGCTAGACTACCTTTGGGGCAAGGCAGCAGAGGCAGAGGCCAAGCCCGGCCTTTCGCCAGACACAGCTAGTGACAGACAGAAACAGCAGCAAGCTGAGAACATGCAAAACCTGCAGCAGAAAGCCAGCCAAGCAGTGGAAAAGCTCGAACTGGAGCCAGCTCTTGGAGTTCTTAAAAAGAGACGGGGAGGCAGACCGCTAGGCAGTAAGCAGAAGACGAAAGCGGTGCCGCATCTTCGCAAGAAACGATGTGATGTGACAGCCAGAGGCAAGCTTTCCATGATGGAAGAGCTAGACAGAGCAGCTGTAACTCACAAAAGCAAAACTGCAGCCAGGCAGCATGTCATGAGGCAGTATGGTGTGAGCAATTCTTTTTGCTTCAACCTGCAAAAAGACTATCACAGACAGAAAGTCACCAACTTTCTCGCCAGCACGGGGCGAGGACACAGTGCCAGACAGGCAGGCAGCCATTTGGGTCTCGTGCACCTCGTCAGCAAGTCAAATGGCCGAAGACTGCCTGACCCAGGCAAAGTGCTGGGTAGGCCAGACTTTCTCCTGCCAGTCTGGTCTGAGACCCGTGCTTGGGCCTTGAATGAGGAAGCCAGCCAGCACGTCCTGACGAACGAAGACGTGCTGATGGACTTCCAAGAAAGGCTCGACAAAGCCATTGCAGTCAGGCAGGCAGAAAAGGAAAAGGGTCTTCTTGACCAGACAGGTGAGAAGGAGCTGGCAGCCATGACGCAAAAGAAAGCCACGCTAGCCAGCAAGCCAAAGCAGAGGAGCAAGTACCAGATCCTGCTCCTGGCAAAGTGCGGTCTTCGAAACAGATCCTGCCAACAGACAGCCAACCTGAGCAAGGAGGATGAGAAAGCCAGGCTAGACTTGTCCTGGCGACTCTGGGACTTGCTTTTGGAACAGGCAGCCAGCAAGACACCACAGCCAGACTTGCCTGTAGCAAGCCCAGAGCAGTGGACGACAAAGCGAGCAGAGACAGCCATCACCATGTCAGACCAAGTACCTGCTTGGCTCAAGCCAACGCCAGGGAAGGCGTTGACATCGGTGGTGCGCTTGAAGCTAGCCAGCGAGCAAAGCAAGGCCAGGCGAGAGAACAGGAAAGCCAGACAAACACAGCCAAAGGCCAAACCTGAGGCCAAAGCCAAGGCCGCACCTTGGCGGTTTTGTTGGGTGGATTCGAAGTGGACTTTCGGGTTTAGGGTTTCCTTAAACCCCAAACCCAAAAGCCAAAGCCTAAACATTCATGCACCTTCATGCTTTCGAAACCAACCGAGGCACCGAGGCTGGCATGTGCTTCTCAGCCCCAGGTGTGGCAGCAAGGTGGCGAGTCAGCTTGGTAGCTAGACAGGCAGCGCAGAACTTCTTTGCGCCAGACAGACAGCCAGTGGGTGTCGTTATGCCCACGATACTTGTCACATACGGCAAACACTGCAGACTTGAAAACATCAGCCAGGAAGGCACGTGGATCAAGTCCGAGTGCTTCCAGGTAGGCAGCCAGACAGTCAGGAGAAGGGCAGGCCAGCGAGTGCCAGGACAGGTCATGCGCACTTGGCGCAAACTGCGACAGACCCAGCCACACCTGTTTGATGGCAGTGTCAGGGTGTGGTGCCAGCCAGCCGCAGTGGTAGATAGCGTGATTTACAGATGGCAGCTAGAGCTCGAGTCAGAAGAGCACAGCCAGGCAGTGCAGCTCGTCGACATGTTCGGCGGAGCATGGACGACGGAGTCCATGCACGCCGCTGCACTCCTGCAGCGAGCTCAGACAGGCATTGCAGCCGGGTGCACCGGCTTGACCCAGGTGACAGACATCGGGTTCGCCCAGCCAGCCAAGGCAGCTCTCAAAAGGTGGCAGGAAGACTTGAAGCAGCGCATGCGAGAGAAAGCCAGACAGCAAAAGGTGCAGTGCACCTATAAGACAGGCCCGGCAGACATTCTGGAGGCAGCTAGACAGATGCACGCCAGGATGGTGCAGTTGAATGAGACAGAGAAGACAGTCCTTCGCTGCATGCGGCAGGGAGGCTGGTTCCACTTCCGTCCAGACAGTGAAGGCAGGCTTCAGGACTGTGGCAGCCAGGAATGGTGTCTGGACTTCCCTGAAGGCAATGCCAAGCTAGGCAGCGACCACCTCAGAGACAGGTCTCGTTGGGTGGACAAGACAGGCAAGGTGCTTCCGTGGACAGAGGCAGACAGCAAGACATTTGATGAATCCAATGCATTCGAACCCGAGTCTACGTACCTGCTTGGCCAGACAGACATACACTTGAGCTTCCGAGCGAAGCCCAATCTCCTTGCTCAGTCAGAAAGAGAGCTCAGAGAGGTCATTCTGAGACAGGTCCACCCGAACGAGAGGAGACGGCTTTTCCAGGAACAGGTGGACCAGACAACCAGCCAGACAAAGACAGACAGGCAGCAGAGAAAGGAAAAAAGGATCAAGAACGCGAAGCAAGACAGAAAGAGGCGCAAACTTTTGAAAGAATGGAGACAGCAGCAAGCCAGCAAGACAAAGAAGCAGGCTCTGCAGTCTGTCGTGCCCAAAGTGGGCCAGAAAAAGAAGAAGAAGGCAGACAGAAAGAAGCCCAGCCAGGTCAAGAAGCAGCAAAAGAAAGACCAGGCGAAGAAGGCTCAAAGACGGGCAGCCGAGCCAGGCAGTGAGGGACACTTGCATGGCAAGCAAGCTCGAGTGATCGGTGACCTGGCTCCGCTGCTGGGCAAGATCGTGGTGTGTGGAAAGCAGACAGACAGCCAAGTCCTGATCAATGCTGATGGAGTTCATGAATGGGTCAGCCACACAGACATTACGCTGGACGTCAGAGACAGACAGTTTCCGCTGGTTTTGGATTTGGAGTCTTTCCCCAGTGCTGCAGCCAGCGAGGAAGCGGCAGCCAGTGCAAAAGATTTGCGGCTTTACAAGCACGAAGACCTGCTGACAGACAGCCAGCTCGAAGCTGGCATCAGGGAGATGGCATACCGACTCTCCCATGGAGCAGAGCCAGCCAGCCTGTGTGTTTTGCGGCCAGCAGAGGCCAAGCAACTTATCCAGACACATACACTCAAGGCAGCAGCAAAGACAGCTATGGACAGCCAGGCTGGTTTGGTCTTGGCAGTCGTGCAAAGCCAGCCTCCGAGACACTGGTCCTTGCTGGTGGTCGAGACAGTCAGAGACAGCCCCGAAGCGAAGGTCAGGTACTATGACACGTTGCCCGGTGAGGCAGCCTACAAGGAAGCCAGTGCAGTTTTGAAGGTGCTGCTGCAGACAGCCAAGAAACAGGCCCAGCCTTTGCCTGCGCCAGTCAGTCTGCTCAGACAGACAGACGGCTTCTCGTGCGGCCTCTGGGTCTTGCTGTATATGGAGCAGGAGTGGCGGCGGTGGATGGGTGAGGCCCCGCAGCCACTTGTGAAAGACCTGCCAGCCAGAAGCAGCCAGCTGAACCGCTGGATTCAGCTGCTGCTGCGAGGCAAAGAGCTAGCCAGACAGAAAGAGAGGCAGCAGCAAGACAGCCAGACAGCAGGAGACACCATCGTTTTTGGCTGTGCCCACTGCAGTTTTGCTCTGAGTGGCTGCCTTCGCTGCAACAGAACGCAGTTTTTGAAGTATATGAGTAACCAGGCACAAAAAAAGGCAGAGGAGGCAGCAAAGGCACCCGAGGCCCAGGCCAAGACCAAGGCCAAGGCCAAAGCAAAGGTGAAGGCTCTTGGAAAGCCAGGCAGCTCAGGAGCCATCTCGTGCACAACTAATTAAATAATGAATTACATCTCGAGTTTTACATTAATTAATTACAGTAATTACTTCTTCGTACAGGATGTGCCTCGCTTCGCATGCTGGCTGGATTGTGCCAAATCGTAGTACAAGCTTAGTACTGGATGTGCCTCGCTTCGCATGCTGGCTGGATTGTGCCACATCGGAGTACAAGCTTAGTATTGGATGTGCCTCGCTTCGCATGCTGGCTGGATTGTGCCAAATGGTAGTACAAGCTTAGTACTGGATGTGCCTCGCTTCGCATGCTGGCTGGATTGTGCCAAATAACACCTCCACAACACCTCCACAACACCTCCACAACACTTCCACAATACCTCCACAACACTTCCACAACACCTCCACAACACCTCCACAACACCTCCACAACAACTCCACAACACCTCCACAACACTTCCACAACACTCCACACAACACTTCCACAATGCCTCCACAACACTTCCACAACACCTCCATAACACCTCCACAACACCTCCACAACACTTCCACAATACCTCCACAACACTTCCACAACACCTCCACAACACCTCCACAACACCTCCACAACACCTCCACAACACCTCCACAACACCTCCACAACACCTCCACAACAAACACCTCCACAACACTTCCACAACACCTACCACAACACCCAAATCAGCAATGAGCTTGTCTGCAGCACTCTCGACGCAGAGTGCCCAGGGCTTTTGGTCACCCAAAGTCTCGGTGCTCAAAGCTTTTGGTCACACAAAGTCTCGATTCCAGGCGGGGAAAGAGCTTAAATGACGAGGCCGGGGATTGAACCGCGGACCTAGTCCAATGGGAGTCGTCCGCCCACCCCTTAGGCTATCAGAGGATTGGAACGGAGAGGGCGATGGACCATCTTCAGTCACGGAGAGATCACAATTGTCGCAGCCCGGTGGGGTCTCCGGTGAGTGTTCCGAGTCGCCACCCCCTTTTGCTGAGCCTCCCAGTGCCGATGCCCAGAAATTCTGGGAATTGCCATGTGTAAGGTCGGTCGCCAAAAACCTTGCCGGCAGGGTTTTCATGGTCTAGTGGTTAACGTCGTGCCTGCCAGGAGCTGGAAGGCTGCCCGACAGATCCTGGGCAGCATGGACGAGCGACAAGGGCATCTTCGGAAATAGGGTGGATTGTGCTTTGGAGTAATTATTGGAGGTGCTTTCCGAAGGATGCTGCATGGACTCTAGAATCATACACTGAACAGAGGACCCCATGGTCTAATGGATAAGGCGCTCTGTGGGTAAACCACGGAAAGATGGGTGGTTCAAGTCCCCCTGGGGTTGTTCTCATGCCAAGTCGCAGTACAAGCTTAATTAGTACTGGAACCGCATCCTTCCCAACACTGTGCGGCAGGGTCCCGGTAGCGTAGTGGTTAGTACATCCTCCCTTGACCCTACCAAGCAGGGAGTCCCCAGCGGGCCACTAAGAGGCCAACGCGGCCGGGCCATTTCTGACCATTGGAGGTGTTAGCCGCTG
Source organism: Symbiodinium sp. CCMP2592 (assembly GCA_905221615.1). NCBI lineage: Eukaryota > Dinophyceae > Suessiales > Symbiodiniaceae > Symbiodinium > Symbiodinium sp. CCMP2592. The sequence continues at coordinate 11,271 of CAJNDT010000853.1, forward strand.
CTCTTTGTAGTTTTATTGTAGGCTAAAGTTCAGGGCTGTAGGCAACCCTAAGCCCTTGCTTGGAAGCTTGTCCTGGCTGACTGGAAGCTGCCTTGAAGTGGACTCTGTTCTGAAGAAGCTGCCCATGGAGAACGACCTGATGTGGCGGCCACTCATCTGTGCAAGAGCAAAAAGCACTCACAGAGCCGGATCCGGCAGACCATGTGGACACTGGCAAATAATCAGTGACAGGGAGACTGGCGACAACTGCAACTCACCGAGAACTCCCCTCGGGCTGCGTCTTGTTTGGGTGGTTTCTACTGGCTGATGCCTGCTGATGCTGGATGAACTGGCTGGCTGCAACTTGCTCATATTCTCAGTACTGGAAGTGTCTCCTGTCCGACTGCAGTGAGGCTTGCCCTGTGGCTTCCTCCAATGGTGGCCGCTGGACCCTGCAAGTCAAAACCAATTTTGGCTCAGTGGTTAAGGAGTGGGCTTGTTGCCCGAGCCAGAGATCAGAAGAATTACCTTTACTGGTAAATCAGCGCAAACCGCACGGAAGTAGGTTTTCGATGGTCTTCTGGTTAAGACTGGCGGGGCCTGCTTGCCTTGTTTCGCATGCTGGCTGGATTGTGCCAAATCCTAGGACAAGCTTAGTACTGGATGTTCCTCGCTTCGCAAGCTGGGCAGGATGGTGCTGACTTGTAGTACGAGCTTAATTCATTCATTATTTACTGAAACATAATCAGTTTCGTCCTTCATGCACCAGATAATTACTTGGTTAGTTTGAGTTTTATTTTTCACTTAGTTCTACTTAGTTCTACTTCATTTGTTAATTATCTGGATTTCAACATCTCTCATAATTTCCACAGACCGCTCGCACCAGCCGGGAAGGAAAGCTGACTTGAAAGGAAGTTCCGCAGGCAGGACTTCATTTGAGACGCTTGCACAGACAACCAGATCAATCAATTCAGTAATTAATTAATTAACTTTACCAGCCGAGATCCGTCTTCCATTCTCAGTCTCCTTTTCCAACGAAACATGCAGGGCGGGTTTGCCGGAAGACAGCCAGCCGAGATGCCTGACAGCCGCTGCAGGCCGACTCTCTTCGATTGTGCAGACACCAGACGGCTTGTTCAGTGATATTAATTTGATAGACACGAACGACTTTCCGTCAAAGTTTGTTTCCTGCCGAAAAGAAGCATGCAGGCCGTCTTTTCCTGGGCAGACAGCAAGCCGCCTGACAGACGGTGCAGGCCGAATCCATTGCTGTGTTCATTTCAGCAGGCAGCCTGTTCAGTCATGCAAGGAGTGCTTTCATTTGCCATTCGACCTGCAAAGCAAGCTGCTCCAATCCAGGCAGCGAGCCTGGAACAGTACGTAGCAGCACAGGACTTACTTTCAGAACACAGCTAGAAGAGAGGCACAAACACACACTGGGCAGCGAGCCTGGAACAGAAAGAACAACACAGGATTTACTTTCAGAACACAACTAATTAGGTGAGAAACACACACACACACACACACAGACAAGTGGGAGACAGACAAAGGTAGCCAGACAGACAGACAGACAGCCATGGCCTTGCAAGCCCTGGAGTACTTGTGCAAGTTCTCCGACAGCGACATCCAGACAGCTGGACGCCAGATAGACAGTGAGAAAGTCCGACGACTGTGTCACAGCTTGGTGGACTGCCTGGCCCAGCGAGTGACACAGACGGACTCAGGGCAGACAGCCGCTGCATCTGCCGCACCTGCAGACAGCCAAGCCAGCCAGGCCTCTCCGCGGAAAAGGAGTGTGAGCAACAAGAGGGGCAAGGTGGACCCTTACAAGACAGACAGCGGTGCCGCTAAAGGTAGTGGCCAGCAGGCAGGCCAGGCAGGAGGTGCCGCTGCTGGTGGTGGCCAGCAGGCAGGCCAGGCAGGAAGAGACAAGAGCAGGCCGCCGACAAAGAACAAGCTGCCGAAAGACACTCAGGCAGACCAGGTAGCGCCACCGCCAGCTCCGCCAGCTCCGCCACAGACGAGCCAGTGGTCTGGCCAGAGTCAGAGCAGCCAGTCAGATTGGGGCAGCCAGTCAGACTGGTGGTCGACCAAACCTTGGTGGGAGTGGGAGAAAGAAAGCCAGACAGACAGCCCACCAATCCCGTCGACTGGACTGGTTGTGGCGAAAGGCAGACAGATCGGAGGCAGGGGCAGGTACAGCCATGCGCAGAAGACGTACTTCTGCATTGTCCAATGCTTGAAATGCAAGGCCGAACCTTGCAACAAGAGGATGGAGGCAGAGGTGGACGGCCACTGGCCGCACTTCTGCCGTGCCTGCAAGCCCCACGGGGCGCCTGACCCTAAGTGGTAGGGCAGGCAGGCAGGCAGGCAGTGGCCGTCGCCCTCTGCCTCCATCCTCTTGTCAGCCAGACAGCAAGGCAGTGGCCGGACAGCTAGACAGACAAGGCAGTGGCCGGACAGCTAGACAGCCAGACAGAGACACACCCTTGAAAAAAAAAAAAAAAATCGCCTTCAGAGTGGGAATCGCTGACTCATCAATCAAGCAGATAGAAGCAGATAGTGATTGTGCCTGTTGGCCAGGCGCCCGCGACCGGCCGCCAGACAGCCGTGTCAGCCCGCGACCTGCCGCCAGACAGCCGTGTCAGCAGTGTACGGGCCCACAAAGAAGCTGTGGCTAGCAGAGTAATTAATTATTCGGTGGAAACCGTTCCGAACAAAACCTGCCTTAGCCTAAACGGCCCTAAACTCTGTGGGCTCTTCTATTCATGGATGTGCAGCCCAACCTAAACCTTTTGTGGTCAGAGAGAGGGGATTTGCAGTTTGCAGCGAGTCCGTGCCCCGTTTTTCAGAGAGGCAGGCAGTGCTGATTGCTCGCATTGCTCACGTTGTGGAAGCTCGCAGCCAGCAAGCAGCACACGTTGTGGAAGCTCGCAGCCAGCAAGCAGCAGACCGGAAAGCCCCTGTGAAGAAGACAGCCAGACCAGCAGGCCGGGCGACTCAAGAAAGCCCTTAAAATTCTTTCACAAAGATGAATGCTGGCAGGCAGTCAGCATGGCCAGCCAGGAAGCAGCAGCAGCCACAGCCAGACAGGCTGATTCGAAACCTTCCTCCTCAACCTAAATCCTAAACCATAATGAAGAAATTAATTAATTACAAGGGTTTGGGGTTGTAATTAAAAGGGTTGCTTGAGAGGTTGGAAGGTGATTTCGGGCTCCGAGGCAGCCAGGCAGTGAGTGTGCAAGGCTTCAGGGAGTTCAGGGTTTCTTCGGAGGTTGGAAGGTGGGGTGGGGCTCAGAGGCAGCGAGGCAGTGAGTGCGCGAGGTTTCAGGGAGTTCAGGGCTTCTTCGGAGGTTGGAAGGTGGGGTGGGGCTCAGAGGCAGCGAGGCAGTGAGTGTGCAAGGTTTCAGGGAGTTCAGGGCTGGGAAGTTGGGAGTAAGTACTTAGTAATTAACTAATCAGTACTAGTAGTAGTAATAGTAGTAGTAATTAGTAGTAGTACTAGCAGTAGTCATTGGTAGTCGTCGTCGTAGTAGTAGTAGTCGTAGTAATTAATTAGTTGTAGTAGTAGTAATTAGTGGTAATAGAACTGGTTTCGCATGCTGGCTGGATTGTGCCACATCGTAGTACAAGCTTAGTACTGGATGTGCCTCGCTTCGCATGCTGGCTGGATTGTGCCACATCGTAGTACAAGCTTAGTACTGGATGTGCCTCGCTTCGCATGCTGGCTGGATTGTCCCACATCGTAGTACAAGCTTGGTACTGGATGTGCCTCGCTTCGCATGCTGGCTGGATTGTGCCACATCGTAGTACAAGCTTAGTACTGGATGTGCCTCGCTTCGCATGCTGGCTGGATTGTGCCACATCGTAGTACAAGCTTAGTACTGGATGTGCCTCGCTTCGCATGCTGGCTGGATTTTGCCAAATCGTAGTACAAGCTTAGTACTGGATGTGCCTCGCTTCGCATGCTGGCTGGATTGTGCCACATCGTAGTACAAGCTTAGTACTGGATGTGCCTCGATTCGCATGCTGGCTGGATTGTGCCAAATCGTAGTACAAGCTTAGTACTGGATGTGCCTCGCTTCGCATGCTGGCTGGATTGTGCCAAATCACACCTCCACAACACCTCCACAACAACTCCACAACACCTCCACAACACTTCCACAACACTCCACAACACCTCCACAACACCTCCACAACACCTCCACAACACTTCCACAACACCTCCACAACACTTCCACAACACGTCCACAACACCTCTACAACACTTCCACAACACCTCCACAACACCTCCACAACACTTCCACAACACCTACATCCACAACACTCCCACACCTCCACAACACCTCCACAACAACTCCACAACACCTCCACAACACTTCCACAACACTCCACAACACCTCCACAACACTCCCACAACACTCCCACAACACCCAAATCAGCAATGAAGCTTGGCTCAAAGAATAAACCCCTGTGGTTTGCGCTGTTCTTAACAGGCGAAGGAATTCTCCTGATCTTTCTAGGCATCATGGGCCACACTACTAACCACTGAGCCAAAATTTGTTTTGGCTTGAGGCCTCGGCCAATTCCCTTTTGGATCTGGCAAATCCTGTCTAGCTCGCTTGAGTCCCTTTGATGAACCTCAATCCGCATCGGGAAAACCAAAATGACGGGCCCGGGAATCGAGCCCGCATACAATACATGAGCCTGGCCGGAGTCGACGCCTTGCCCACTGAGCTACGGTGTCCATGTTATTCCAAGTCTCAAGGGCATATGCTGGCTGGATTGCTGGGATGATGGTGAAAACTCGTAATTGCTGGAAGTGCAGCGTCTTTCAGGCTGGCTGGAATTTGCCAAATGAATCAAATTAATTAATTACGGTTTCTAGACACCTTGCAAAATTTTTTTGCATCCATTTCGCCAAGCATGCTCCTCTAGCACACTGGTGGAAGGCTGGGTGTTGATACCACATGCCTCCACAATGGATGCTTTGGTTCAGGGGCCCTCCGCTGTGATCTTCGCTGTTGCCTCAGGGTCCCACCGAGTGATTGGTCACTCCCCCTGCAATACCGAGGAATAAACCTCACACCCTGAGGCACCTAAAAGGCTTGTGGATCTCGTCCGGGTCGTCCTTGACCCGGTCTTCGTAGTCATCCTTGTAGCCTGACAAGAGCCAGATCTTTAACCACTGAGCTATGAAAACCCTGGGGAGATGGATTGAAGAATCATTTGAACAAACATGCTGCCCCCGTGACCAGGGTGGGTTTGGCTTAGTGGTTAGAGCAACGTCTCTCGACAGGACGGATGCTGGCTGGATTGTGCTGGAATGTAGTACAAGCCTCAAGGCCTAGGGTTTTTAAACCCCTTGCAAATTTTTTTTTGCATCGAATTCGCCAAGCATAATTACAAGCTTAGTGCATGCTGGCTGGATTGTGCCAAGTCGTAGTACAAGCATAGGAATCAATCCGGTAGGTGGAACTCCTCGAGCAGATCCTGTACACCTTACAGGAGATGCAGGCAGGCAGATCATCAATAATTAGCTCGCCTGAATTTTGACAGAATCCAGAGGTGGAACTTGGGCGCCTCGGCCAGAAGTTGGCCTGCATGGAAGGCAGACAGGCCCGCTCAAGCTTTGGCTCCGACGCATACCAGCCTCTATCGGCAATGCGGTAAAATATGATAATTTCATGCAGTGGGAGCGATAGATCTTTTGTTCCTTTGTAAACAGGACAGACAGCTCTGCGACCCCATGGATGTGGAGCGCCATGCGGCCTCGGCAGAGAGCCACGCAGAAAGACAGGTAGTCAGACTGAACACGGTCCGGGCAAGGCTGCGGCAAGCAGGCCCACCGGTGTCGTGGGCCTTGCTGTGCTGGTGCCTGTGAGACAGGCAGCCAGCAAGACAGAAAGACAGACAGGCTGTCAGAACAGTACGTTAACCTTCAACCCTAAGCCCTGAACCTTAAACCTGAAACCCTAAACCCCAGACTCAGAAAGCCAGCCAGATCTGTCATCTGTCGATCTATAGTCAGTGAGGCAGGCTAGGACAGCCAAGCTCACCAGCGAGACGGGTAACGGAAAAGTAGGGTTTGATTCCGGAGAGGGAGCCTGATGAACTAATTCGATGCTGCGACAGTAATTAATCGAAATCAGTAATTACGAGAGGAACACTTCGTTCAGATTCTTGGTTAATTTTTGTGGCTTGCTGAAAAGCTAAGACCACGAAGCTATCATCCTGAGACCTGCAGCAGAAAGGCCCAAGCAGCCAGAGCCCCCAGACGGACAGCACACCGGCAGTGACGTGAAGGCCGGGCTATCTACGGGCTCGGAGAATCCAGGCAAGTAATAAGATCAAAAGCCTTCAACCCCGGGCTTGCAGGCCATGGAACGCCTGCCAGAAGAGACCGCCAGCCAGGCAGCCAGCCAGGCAGACAGGTCGATCTCAAATGACTCCAATAATTAATTAATTAGTCTCCATTGTAGTTGCTTTTGTTGGTTTAATTAACAAGATTTAGAAATTAGGTATTCCCAAAAAGGAACTGCAATGGAGACTAATTAATTAATTAATTAGGTAATGGTCGACAGGGATAGTTGAGGGCATTCGTATTTAACTGTCAAAGGTGAAGGCTCTTGGATTTGTTAAAGACGGACTAATTACTGCGAAAGCATTTGCAAAGGATGTTTTCATTGATCAAGAACGAAAGTTAGGGGATCGAAGACGATCAGATACCGTCCTAGTTTTAACCGTAAACTCTGCCAACTAGAGATTGGAGGTCGAAACCGAGCCAGCTGCTGAGCCGGCAGTCAGCCAGGCAGCCAGCCAGGCAGACAGGTCGATCTCAAATGACTCCAATAATTAATTAATTAGTCTCCATTGTAGTTGCTTTTGTTGGTTTAATTAACAAGATTTAGAAATTAGGTATTCCCAAAAAGGAACTGCAATGGAGACTAATTAATTAATTAATTAGGTAATGGTCGACAGGGATAGTTGAGGGCATTCGTATTTAACTGTCAAAGGTGAAGGCTCTTGGATTTGTTAAAGACGGACTAATTACTGCGAAAGCATTTGCAAAGGATGTTTTCATTGATCAAGAACGAAAGTTAGGGGATCGAAGACGATCAGATACCGTCCTAGTTTTAACCGTAAACTCTGCCAACTAGAGATTGGAGGTCGAAACCGAGCCAGCTGCTGAGCCGGCAGTCAGCCAGGCAGCCAGCCAGGCAGACAGGTCGATCTCAAATGACTCCAATAATTAATTAATTAGTCTCCATTGTAGTTGCTTTTGTTGGTTTAATTAACCAGATTTAGAAATTAGGTATTCCCAAAAAGGAACTGCAATGGAGACTAATTAATTAATTAGGTAATGGTCGACAGGGATAGTTGAGGGCATTCGTATTTAACTGTCAAAGGTGAAGGCTTTTGGATTTGTTAAAGACGGACTAATTACTGCGAAAGCATTTGCAAAGGATGTTTTCATTGATCAAGAACGAAAGTTAGGGGATCGAAGACGATCAGATACCGTCCTAGTTTTAACCGTAAACTCTGCCAACTAGAGATTGGAGGTCGACACCCAGACGACTCCTTCAGCACCTTATGAGAAATCAAAGTCTGTAAGGATTGACAGATTGATAGCTCTTTCTTGATTCTATGGGTGCAACAAAAAAGGGTCTGGAGTGGGTTCAGGGTCGTTTCGGTGGTTGGAAGGCAAGGGCTCCGAGGCAGTCAGGCAGTGAGTGCGCAAGGCTTCAGGGTTTTGGGGTTTTGGTTCAGGGTTGTTTCGGTCGTTGGAAGGCAGTAGGGGCTCCGAGGCAGTCAGGCAGTGAGTGAGTGCGCCAGGCTTCAGGGTTCTTTTTTTTTTGTGTGTTTTTCGTGCTGGATTGGAGTACTATGACTGGATTGCGCTGGATTGTAGTCTGGCTGCTGGCTGGATTGTGCTGGATTGTAGTACCTGCTGGCTGGATTGTGCTGGATTGTAGTACGGCATTAGTACTGGAAGTCGGATGCTGGCAGGATGGTGCTTTCTCGTAGTACAACCTTAGTACTGGAAGTGGTGGTTGTATTTGGTTTTCTTGCAAGCTGGCAGGATCGAAGGCGGGACAGCCTCGAGCCCCACAGAAGCAAGCAGAGAAGCAGAAACAGAAGACGGCACAAGGCACAACAACGAGCGGCAAAAGGAAAAAAACAAATGAATTCCTTACATTGCCAACTTCCCCCGGCGGTGTGGTGGTGGCACAGCTGTGTAAGGGTGTGTCCCTGCACAGAGGTCCGGGTTCGAGTCCCGGTCGGGGTGTTTGGGCGATGCCATTGTGTTGACCCTTTATACGGAAAGTTCCAGAATGGATGAGTGTCTTCCCCGTAGCTTGACCCAGGGTCTTGATGGTGTAGTGGTACATCACCTGGCTTCGTGACATTAGTACTGGATGTGCCTCGCTTCGATCCCCAGGGGTTTTGCCAGGCTCTGGAACGGGCTGGAGCAATTAATTACTGGATGTGGCCGGATTCTGGCTGAATTGTGCCACGAGCCAGAAAACATCGGAAGCTGTGCAAAATGCCATTTGCCAATCGTTGTGCCACGAGCCCGCAAACATCGGAAGCTTTTCAAAATGCCAATTGCCAAAAAAATTTTTTCCTCCAGCTGCTCCCGGCCGCCAGAGGTTGATCCCATGCTCCTTGAAGCCGGTGCCAACACCAGCTTGGAGCCGAATGATGGGATCAAGTTATTGCAGGGCCCTCCACGTGATCTTCACAAGCCTCAGGGCCCACCGGTTGGGAATGTTACGTCCAACCCCCTGCTCGAGGAAAACCTCGCTCCCTGAGGCACCAGTTTTGCACACCCTGGAGTCGCTTTGCCGCTCTGGATTGTTGTACAACCTTTGTGCTGCCTTGTATCGGGAGCTTGCAGCATAATGCTTTTCTCGTAGAACAATCTTAATTAGTACTGGGACTGGCTGGATTGTGCTGGATTGTAGTTCCGCATCAGTTGGTAATTAATTAATTACAAGCACTGCTGCCGATTCCTGCAGCAGCAAGCGAAAAAGAGCTTGCAAATCATTCTTCCGATGCAGATGAAATCCAATGCTCACAATGATTTAATGCAGCCATCAGCTCCGATTCTACCCAATGGCCCGGAGGCACATCGTATGACTCGAGGTGCAGACAGCAAAGGTGCAGGGGCTCAATCCCCGGGGGTGTCATGGCAAGACGCAGGCCCGGTCGGGATCCGGGGAGTGGATGGAGTCGCCAGTCCCGATGCATGGTGAGGAGCTCGCTGCTCAATTGCAGGGCCACTGCCAGATTGCTGGTGGCAGGTATTCTGAGTCTCCTGTCGAACTCGAGACTCGAGCCTTCAATCGTATGTCCAGCGACGGCTCAGGTTCCAACTTGCCGGTGAACTCAGTGTGGTGGTGTGTGGCTGTCAAGCTGCCAGTCAAGCTTCCAGGCTTCAGATGGGTTTAAGGTTAGGGTGTGCCCTCCCTGAACTTTAGCCTATACCAACAAAAAACGGAGCAGTAGCTAACACCTCCAATGCTGGCAAGTGTTCGACTGACACAGGTGTCCGACTTTGCACCATTGGAGGTGTTAGCCACTGCTCCGTCTTTTTGTTGGTGTAGGCTAAAGTTCAGGGCAGGGAAAACCCTAATTTAACTCTTCTGAAGTGCAGCCTGCAAGCTTGGATGGTTGGAAGACAGTGGACAACTCTTTCATCTGGATGACACCGGCTGCTGTGAACAGAGAATCCAGCTTACCGGATTGGATGATGTACAACATTGGCGACAACAGCGATCAAGAAATGCAGGAGCTGAAGGCATACTTCTGCCAGAGCACTGAAATCGGGAATGGCGAGAACATCGACTCACCGGATCCCGCCGGGCCGCGACTTTTGCAGAAGAAATCCTAACCAAGATGCCATTGGAGATAATTAATTACTGATTAGCCCTTGTCGGGTCAACTCAACATGTACCGTGTGGCAGCTACACATCCGGTCATTGGGTTCGCCCTGTGACTAGGGTGGGTTTAGCTTAGTGGTTAGAGCGCTGGCTCAAGTCACTTACGCGGCAGCTGAACCGCGAGGGAAAAGCCGAGATGAAGCTCCAAAGGGTTTTCTTGCATGTCGGCCTCCAATCGATTGTGCCAAGGTTGTGCCAAATCGTAGAGCAAGCTAGTACTGCATGTGCCTCGCTTCGCATGCTGGCTGGATTGTGCCAAATTGTAGTACAAGCTTAGTACTGGATGTACCTCGCTTCGCATGCTGGCTGGATTGTGCCACATCGTAGTACAAGCTTAGTACTGGATGTGCCTCGCTTCGCATGCTGGCTGGATTGTCCCACATCGTAGTACAAGCTTAGTACTGGATGTGCCTCGCTTCGCATGCTGGCTGGATTGTCCCAAATCGTAGTACAAGCTTAGTACTGGATGTGCCTCGCTTCGCATGCTGGCTGGATTGTGCCACATCGTAGTACAAGCTTAAGTATGAGGCTCGCTGTCGCATTGGCGGGCGGATGTGAGCCACATCGTTAGAACAAGACTTAGACTGAGTGCCTCGCTATAGAATGTGGCTGGCTGGTCCAAATCGGTAGTACAAGCTTAGTAATGGATTGTGCGCTCGCTTCGATGCGGCTGGATTTTGCACCTCGTAGTACAAGTTATACTGGGGGATGTGCCTTGCTTCGCATGCTGGCTGGATTGTCCCACATCGTAGTACAAGCTTAGTACTGGATGTGCCTCGCTTCGCATGCTGGCTGGATTGTGCCACATCGTAGTACAAGCTTAGTACTGGATGTGCCTCGCTTCGCATGCTGGCTGGATTGTGCCAAATCGTAGTACAAGCTTAGTACTGGATGTGCCTCGCTGCGCATGCTGGCTGGATTGTGCCACATCGTAGTACAAGCTTAGTACTGGATGTGCCTCGCTTCGCATGCTGGCTGGATTGTGCCAAATCGTAGTACAAGCTTAGTACTGGATGTTTTTTGTTTTCTCGCTTCAGCATGCTGGCTGATGTGCCAATCGTAGTTACAAGTTAGTACTGGCTGTGCTGCTTCGCATGCTGGCTGGATTGTGCCAAAGCGTAGGTACAAGCTTAGTACTGGATGTGCCTCGCGCTTTCGCCTGCGATGTGATTGTGCCACATCGTAGTGCAAGCTTAGTACTGGATGTGCCTCGCTTCGCATGCTGGCTGGATTGTGCCACATCGTAGTACAAGCTTAGTACTGGATGTGCCTCGCTTCGCATGCTGGCTGGATTGTGCCAAATCGTAGTACAAGCTTAGTACTGGATGTGCCTCGCTTCGCATGCTGGCTGGATTGTGCCAAATCGTAGTACAAGCTTAGTACTGGATGTGCCTCGCTTCGCATGCTGGCTGGATTGTGCCAAATTGTAGTACAAGCTTAGTACTGGATGTGCCTCGCTTCGCATGCTGGCTGGATTGTCCCACATCGTAGTACAAGCTTAGTACTGGATGTTCCTCGCTTCGCATGCTGGCTGGATTGTGCCACATCGTAGTACAAGCTTAGTACTGGATGTGCCTCGCTTCGCATGCTGGCTGGATTGTGCCAAATTGTAGTACAAGCTTAGTACTGGATGTGCCTCGCTTCGCATGCTGGCTGGATTGTGCCAAATCGTAGTACAAGCTTAGTACTGGATGTGCCTTGCTTCGCATGCTGGCTGGATTGTGCCAAATCGTAGTACAAGCTTAGCACTGGATGTGCCTCGTTTCGCATGCTGGCTGGATTGTGCCACATCGTAGAGCAAGCTTAGTACTGGATGTGCCTTGCTTCGCATGCTGGCTGGATTGTGCCAAATCGTAGTACAAGCTTAGTACTGGATGTGGGCCTCGCGATTCGCATGCTGGCCTGGTTGTGCCACAATCGTAGGACACGCTATACGTGGAATGTGCCTCGTCGTCGCATGCTGGCATGAGTGCCAAATGTAGTACAAGCATTAGTAAGGATGGTGCCTCGCTTCGCGCTGGCTGGATGGCCGCATCGTAGTACAAGACTTATCAGTACTGGGATGTGACTCGCGTCGCATCGCTGCGGATGTGCCAAATCGTAGCAAGCTTAGGACTGGATGTGCCTCTGACCTTCGCATGCTGGCTGGAGGGCACATCGTAGTACAAGTATTACGTACTGGGCTGTGCCCGATTCGCTGCTGGCTGGATTGGAAAGCACAAATGTTGTACTACGTTCAGTAGCTGGATGGCTCGCCTTGCGAGTGGCTGGTGGTTGTGCAATCGTAGACAAGCTTAATATAGTACTGCTTGGCCTCGCTTCAGCAGGTGGGGATTGTTGCCCAAAATCGTAGTACAAGCTTAGTACTGGATGTGCCTCGCTTCGCATGCTGGCTGGATTGTGCCAAATCGTAGTACAAGCTTAGTACTGGATGTGCCTCGTTTCGCATGCTGGCTGAATTGTGCTAAGCTGGCTGGATTGTGCCAAATCGACGCAATTAATTAATTAATTAATTGGGTTGAAAGCTTAGGTAAGCCAGCTGCTGACAGCCATGAACAGCCAGACAGCGGCTCTCCAGGCACACAGCCAGAAACTTCCAATCTTTCAACAAGACAGACAGACATCAGCCAGGCAGTGGCAGACAAGTTGGCCACGCAGACGGATGTCTTGACAGACATCCAGGCAGAACAGATCAAACCACCAAAACCCAACTCGACCCTGGCACCTGCGAAGGAAGAGCTGCACCTTGTGGGAAAGGCAGTCAGCTGTGCTGAGAGACGCCAGGCGGGGGGAATCACAGCCAAGGGAACGAGCTGGGGATAATCAGCGGGAAAGAAGACCCTGTTGAGCTTGACTCTAGTCCGACTTTGTGCGATGACTTAATTGATTAATTAGGTGGGAGCTTCAGTGATCTTGAAATAATTAATTAATTACCACTAATAAACCATGAGCAGGACACCTGGATGGCGTTCTCCTCCGACGTCGGCCGCCACAGTGAGCAGGCTGAGACAGGCAGAGAGAAGAGACAGGTGTGGCTGCAGGCAGCACTTGCCAGAGCCAGACAGGCAGGTCCGCCCTTCAGCTGGGCACTTTTGTGCTGCTGCGCAGACTAATGTCTGCCAGACAGACAGATAGGCATGCCAGGTAGCTAGTTCGCAGACCCCTTAACCTTAAACCCTAGTTTCTAAGACAGACAGGCAGTACAAACCCGCAGTGCACACAGGCAGCCTATCTGCAAGATCTATATAGCGAGGTAGGCTAGGCCAGCCAAGCTCGCAAAGACAGCAGCTGCACACAGGCAGACAGACAGCTGCCCAAAAAGACCGACGACTCAGCCAGCCTAAACCCTAAACCCTAAACCCCCTAAACCTTCCCCTTAATGATTTTCAGGGTTTAAAGGGCGGTGCTACTTCCGGGTGGATCGGGGGAAAAGTGTTTTTATAATTAGGGGGTCCTTTAATAAAAGGGGGAGGGGATTACCTATACATATGCATATACATATACATATACATATACATATACATGTGCACATATACATATACATATACATATACATATACGCATATACATGTACATGTACATATACATATACATATACATATACATATGCACATATACATATGCACATATACATATGCACATATACATATGCACATATACATATGCACATAAACATATGCACATAAACATATACATATACATATACATATACATTTACATATACATATACATATACATATACACACATATACATATACATATACATATACGTATACGTATACGTATACGTATACTTATACTTATAGGTATACTTATACTTATACTTATACTTATACTTATACTTATACATGCACACTCAAACACATCCATGCAAGTATTTGTTCCATGGTGTTGTTCTTGTTCAATTTTTGGAGTTATGGGTTTCGGGAGTTGCTGATTCAAGGCTTTCAGGGGTGCTTGTCGGTCGTAGTAATGATAGTGCTTAACGGCCTGACAACGTTTTCGGGGTGTTTCAGAGGGCGTGGCTTGAGGGTTGTAGAGGCTTTCTGGGTTTGGCTCGGCTTTTGAGGATTGAAAGCTTTGCTTTTCCTGGTTTAGGGATAGGGGTTCAGGGGCCTTTCTTGATGCTTGTGTTGCCCTTCATGGCCTTCTTGTGGCTGCTTGTTTCGATGTTGAATGCGATTTTGTGTTTTTCTGGTAGAATTTGGGGTTTATGACGGCCAACTAGTTGGCAATAAGAGTTTAGAAACTAGGATTCCAGACATAAGGATGAAGGCTTCGTCGGGTTCAGCGAAAAGGGCGTAGGGCTTAGGTATGACTGTGCCGGGGTTGCCGGACTTAAGCCCACTCTGGCAAAAGACTTAGATAATTTTTGGTGTGCTACAGTTCCAGGGTTTATCAAGTCGTATGAAGTAACTGTAAGAAAGGTATCATAGGGGTCGGAGCAATTCACAAAAGCATCCAATCGTAGTCGTAAATTTCG